>JAFVLL020010751.1:0-22102 GCA_021397915.2 Tor tambroides
ATTTACAAAATATCTTCATGGAACATGATCTTTACTTAATATCCTAATGATTTTTGGCATAAAAGAAAAATTGATAATTTTGACTCATACAATGTATTTTTGGCTATTGCTACAAATATACCCAGCGACTTAAGACTGGTTTTGTGGTCCAGGGTCACGTATATAAAAAGTATTCATATAAAAGGTTTATTTATGACATCCTTTGAGTACAAATGTCATAAATGTTAAAAATCACTTTTTTTTTTTTTTTAGTTAATCTGTGACACCAGAAATGGAAGGCCAAGGTAAGCACACTGCTTCATGGGCTGCATGATTTGGGTAAAAAATCTAATTAAGATAAAAATTGTGATTGACCAAAAAAAAAAAAAAAAAAAAAGCTCCAGGTTTGCTGTACTTGTTTGAGGGACTGCAAAATTTGGTCCAAAATTTTGTGAGTATATATAGGACTATAATAATATAGGACAATAATAATAATAATAATAATAATAATTAGTAGTATTACTACTAAATAAAAATATAAAACAAAATCAAGTATTTTAATATTTCCCTACACAAATATTATTTAAGATAATATAATGATAGTAATGATAATAATAACTTTATCTTACAGTAAACTGTAAAAAGCAATAATAACATTTATTGCTGTCTTCATTTTCAAACGTTAAACCATCAAGCTTTTATTTTGGCGGAAAACTGCAGTGAGCCGACAGTGCCATGTTCCACTATTTAATTAATTAAATCGCAGTTACTGATAATTACAAACAGCCATATGCCCTTATCTAGTAGGGTTTTTATGTTAGTATGCTATTCTATAAATATGTGACCAAATCAATCATTTTATCTGCAACTTCCTAAGAACAGTTCACTTATATCACAAGAGACACTTGAAACACAGTTTAATGTTACATTCCTTACACCTCTCAGCACAAACTCTCTGAGCCGAAGGGCACTTGTGTAACACTTGAGAAAGAAGAGTGATGCAAATTTAAGAATCAGTGAAACAAACAATCCTAGCGGAAGCGTGTTATGGAGATCAATGGGTAAAACATGAATGCTCTTACCAAAGACTCTCTGACTGGTGAGGTGGAGCGACAGCTGGAGGAGAATCGGCTGCTGCTGCTCTTCAGGCCGTCCTGCGTGGAGCTCCGCGAGAGGCCGTAGCTGGAGCGAGTGCTACCGTAGGAGTCAGATACGTCAGTGCCTCGGCTCTGGTAGGACTGCTTCAGGCCACTGCCGCTGGACGTCTCGCTCAGGCCCAGAGCTGACAGATCATGCGTCAAATCGCTCTGACTCACCGACTTCCTGCGACTGAGGGAGATGCTGGAGGACACGGGTGAGGAGGAGAGGTAGCTGGTGGGGGCCGGAGAGTAGCTGTAGCTGCTGTAGCTGCTGTATCCCGAGCCTCCATTGAGGCCCGAGCCATAGCCCTTTGCCGGTGTGCGGCTCAGGCTCTCGCTGCGCCGGCCGCCCAGCAAATCAGTGCGAGGGATAGGCCGACCCCGGTCCGGCTCGGACGAAGAGCTGTAATTGCGGGAGCGGCTGGTGCTTGAGCTCAGGTAGCTTGAGGAGGAGTAGCCTGAGGAGGAGCTCTTATAAGGCAGCTTGTCCCGCTCGTAGGAGCCCAGCGACGGGGTCAGGGAGGAGCCATATGAGCTGTAGTGACTGGTATAAGAAGAGCCGGCATAGCGCTTCGCTGTTGAGGAGACACGAGACATGCTGGGAGCTCAGCTGGACATGAGGCGAATTCAGGCTGCATGGACTCTGGAAACAAATGGAGGAAAGCAGATAAACAGATAAAAAATTATTTTCATGTTAAATTCGGGCATGAAATGAAAATCTGTTTACTAAATGTATGTTGTTGATCTTACTGTGAACAATTCATTCATGCATACTTCATTTTCTGCAGTTTTTTTGACCTTGTAGTTTTTCAAAATGTCATAACTAGACCTTCCGGTGAAACAACAGACCTCACTGGTGATGTATGCTGGACTTCTCCAATCATTTCATCCACTTAAATCCCACCCCCTTTTTTTTTTTTTTTTTTTTTTTTTTTACAAATGACTGCAAGTTTGCCTCCATCCAATCAACAACCGGTGGATTGAACCAAGCCCCTTTTCTTTTTGCTAATCCATTTTACTCAGATGTGTCACAATACAGAGGAAAAGATCTGTCACTAACTACTTCTGTTACATTGTGACTTTAATAACTGTTAAATGTCAGATATTAAAATTCTACACTGTTGTGTCTACATTAATAAAAATGAAACACTAAAACTAAAATCTAAATTGTTTTAAATACTAAACTAAAATAATAAGTGAATTTAGGCATCACAACATTACAGTATAATGTATAGTATGAAAAATAGATATTCATTTTGAGACTTGCTAAAGATTACATTTAACATTATTATTACATCATTAGTGTTTTTAAAGATTAACTGTAGCTCTGTTAAAGTCTGACATATGGAATAATAGTGAGTTTATTCAAAACCTTTCTGATCTTAATCTAAAAAAAAGTTTGCATGTGTTTTCTGAAGAGTGCCATATTTCATACATCAGGCTTTTCTATAGTTATGATTTTATATAATTATGTTATCAGTTTAGCTGCTAATATAGCTGCTAATAAGAGAATATGGAGCTCATTCTCGAGAAAGAAAAATAACACCCCAATTTTATTCAGAGGCCCAAACTGAGCAAAAATATATACAATTTTGTGCAGTTGCTGATATTTATATGGCCAAAAAGTAAGATGCAATTTTGATAGCATGTAGTAGATTGTGTGCAACATGTTTTCAGCAAAGTTTTCATCACAATTTAGAGACCTTAGAAATTTCGTATAAAATATGATACAGTAGGCTCTCTACGGGTAAGTGAGCATTTAGATGTATAAAACAATAAATAAACAATTAAATATCCAATAACAGCCGATAAAATATTATTGCAGTACTCATATTTTGCATAGACTATTGTTTAACAATACTATTGTACACACAACCATCTGTATTTATTACCACTGTTCTTACGTTGCTGCTGTTCATACTGTACATATAACATTTTCACTCCTATTTATATTCTGTATATACTCTGCTTAATATTGTATGTAGCAACTCCACTGTACATACTGTAAGTTATAGCTTCACTTACTCTGCACTTATCTGTATATAAAACACTATATTCTTGCACTTCTGGTTAGATGCTAACTGCATTTCATTAGCTCTGTACTTGTACTCTGCATAATGACAATAAAGTTGAATCTAATCTAATCCAAAGATTTTAAAAAAGTTAATATTAGTTGATAACTAAAATGGTACAGAATGGATATTGTGAATGGATATTGTATAAATACATAAAATATACTAAAATATAAAGTTATTTTTATATGCATTTTATGTGAAAGTGAAAAAAGTTCAAACACTTTTGTCAAAGTGGCCTCCTCTGGCATCTGCACTGACTGATGAGATATTAATCATTTTAGCTCATATCTACAAACAAACTTCAAAATGCCTCAAAATCCCACACATTCTGAAGGTCGGCGGTTTCATTACGTGTGTATTTCAGCCTTAGGGAAAGAGCGTCTCTCTTCAGTTGGACAATTTCAGTCAAAATTGTAGGGTATAAACACTACCTGTTATGAATTTTGAATGACTCTGTGTCATGCCCTGAGGTCTCTTGTGTTCTGTGCGCTTGATCCTGAAAACATATTCAATGAGTAGCAGCATGTGACTCTTGTCCAAACACAGCACACACGCTGCGAGGGGTGCATATTACGCAACCTACGGGGGCTTCGCTGCTAGCACGGGACCCTGAATGAAGCTGGCGAACAAAATGAGCACCATTGTTTTCAGAGGGGCCTGGATTGGTGGTTTAGCCCGAGCGCAGCACTGAGGACCCTGCTGTTTGAATGAAACGAGAGAGCTCCCAGAACCGGGCCGTGTGTTAAGGCGGCACAGTTTGCTCTCGTGGAGAGACGGGCTCTTGTTCACAAGGCAGTGCAGCGTCTGAATAAATAAAAGTATCTGGTGTTGTTGATCTGTGTTGGGTTCAGTGTGATGGCTCTTATTTCTTTAATCTGTCTCTCTGCGCACTCTCTCGCTCTCTCTCCCTCTCCGAGTGCAGCGTTCACAGATGCATCAATAATTCAGCACGTAGATCTAGGGTAGGCTGCACGCTGGAGGCAGTCCAAAGCACATGGTAGACCGACGCTAACATGCTTTCACCAGACGAGAACTCTTAAGACAGTTGTCCACTGCTTTCACATTGTGTTCCCTCTCTTTGCCCCCAATAACAACAACCAAAAGAACCCTTCCATATGGTATTGAGAAAGCACCTTAATATTCAAACCTCTGTAATGCCACGATAAACTAGTCTAAAAAAAGAGGTAGAAGATGACATTTCGTTTGTGTTGCACTTTATTAATAGATGAGGTGGAAACTGATTAACAATCAAAGAAATGCAGACTTGGCAAGCTTAACTGAGGCAACCAAAATTTTGACCAACTTGGCAACCTCTTGCCTATAAATTTGAGCTATATATTAAAAATAAAAAAAATCATAGTAACTCATGGTAGAGAACATGGGTTTAATTTATTCTCTTTATTAATTACTCCATATTTACAATATTCTATTAATTAAATAATATTAAATATGATATTTAAGTTACATTTACAAATAAGAACCTTGTGAATAAGCTATATTCTAGCGAAAACAACTTTTGATATGAGGAGAAGACACAAGAAAGTTTTTGTTACTTCAGGATCATTACAAAACACAGACAAAAAATAAATGTGCAAGTTTCAGGGATTTTACATATTAAAAAAAACTTGGTCAGGTAATGTATTTAAAATGTATTTTAAAAAAGTTTCTTATGCTCACCAAGCCTGTATTTATTTGATTTAAAAAATCCAGTAAGTAGTAATATCCAGTATAATAGTAATATTGTAAAACATTACATTATTGAAATAACTGTTTTCTATTTCTATTTCTATTCTATTCCTGTGATGCAAAGCTGAATTTTCAGCATCATTACTCCAGTCTTCAGTGTCACATGATCTTTCAGAAAACAATTTAATATGCTGACTAGCTGCTCAAGAAACATTTATTATTATTATCAATGCTGAAAACCGTTATGCTGCTTCATATTTTGTGAAATTTTTTTTCAGGATTTTTTGAAGTTAAAAAAAAAAACAAAAAACTTTTGCACAAAATTGTATGTCCCTTAATAAATATAAATACTCTTCATTTATTTAGCTAAATCATGGAAGCAGACTGTGTTGTCTGTAGTCATCTTCTGTGAGAAATATTAGCAATTACTAATTTTCATTTTTAACAAAATTAAACTTTTTTTTTTTTTTATACAATGTTAGTATTGCAATACTAACATTTCTCACAGAAGTCAATGGGGGTTTAGGCAGCGGCCAGTGTCTAAGCTGTGGGAGTGTCTCTGAATGTGAGCATGTGACAGGAGAGGACTTGTCAAAGCAGACGTGGTTCAGCCCCGTGATGCCTGACAGACATCCACACTTGCATTCATGCTGATAGATGTGCTGTCATTATGTGCACACCACCACTGCTCCTTAACATTCACATTTAACACGTCACATCACCTACTTTTAGCTCTTCAACATATGGAAAGCTATGAAAGAGTTTCCACCTCAGAGTAAAAAAATAAAAAGGTGACTTAATATCTTACAATATTAGTCTCACAATTACATGCCTCCACAGAAAGCAAACTGCACTAAGAATCGCAAAGAAGCATCAAAAATTCAATAAAAATGTCCTGAAAACAGTTTTGCTGTGATATGTGCTGTTTAACTTCAAATATAAGAAGCCACCGTGATATTGCACCAAAACACTTTCCGTCCTAAAAAAATCTGAAACTTGTGCAGGTGTTTGTGTTAGCAACACAAACAATATGCTGAAGACCTGAGGGGAAGTCTTGGGTACAGCTATATTTACCCTGAAATGTGAGCAGATAAGAGCTCAGTGGCCAAACTGACGCCTCAGCCCCCCCACTCCTATGACCAAAAGCAATCTGGCAAGAGTCGCCTCTCAACAATACTCAGTCTGCCAAACCAAACTCAAAATCTACCTTTTATATCCGCAGCTATGTTATGCGAATCACATTTGCACTGGTCTAGCATGAATTTTCAAAGCTTATTTAATCTGGAAGGACAACATCAGACCACAATTTTAAAGGTACCAGGTCATTCCAGGTTTTTAAATCATTTACAGTGAACAGAGACAACCTGAATAAGGAATGTGGAACACAGATTTTGTAACAGACTGACATTAGGGCCACTGTCTATGAAAATGAGACAATGGGGATTAACATGAGCAACTAAAATTGCAAATCAGGTGTATAGATACACAAAACTGCTTTGGTGTTTTTTAATTTCAAAAGATGAACCCAATAACTTGCACTGGATCAACACCCTAAAAATCTCCAGAGACAAACTGCAACCCTGTATGTTGTTTCTAAGTGCCACGGCTCTCTCTCGGTATCATGTGTGCAAAGTGCGTTAGCAGGTGGGTGTTAGGTTCAGGGGTACCTACTGTAAGTAGAGCCGTTCTCGGTTCTAGCGGACGGAAAAACAGAGGTGGCGGTTCATTATACCTCACATACACTGTTCACTGCTCAAACCTAAAAAGACAACAAAAAATATAGAGGAGGGTTTAGGAATATTTGGTGAAGGCAGCATTTATATGATAAAACATACAGCTTAATTTAAAAATTATTAATTTAAAAATGACCATAAAATATACATAAGCACAATAAGTATTAGACAAATAAGGAAACAGGCCTATATAAACCCTATGAGACATAAGAAATATAAAAGCATATATGACGACCAATTCCTAGGTTAATAAAGAGGTATATGAGAGCATTTTTTAAAACCACTCTTACAAATGTTGAGTATTCCTAGGTGTCGGTTTAAATGTCAGACTTCCATTACAATCCAGACCATGGTTATGCTGAACGGCTAACAATAGAGAACCTAACAACTGATGACTTGAGAATGTCACGCACTCTCCCCCACAGACCTCACAGCATTGGATAGCAGTCAAAACAGCTTAAAGTTAAAGAAAAGAGCGAGTCATTTGGAGAAGAAGCTCACCAGTAGTATTTTCCATGGACAGCATGTTGCTTTGGAGGCTGTAGCTCCAGAGTGAGAGGGAAGGATTGCATGAGCAGAGTGATCCAGAATGCTAGAGATCATATTACTGAGCTGGTAAATATAGCAATTGCCTATGACCTCCCTGGGTCATTCAACACTCCTGCATTCCAATTTGTACTTAAAGGAATCGCATTAAGACTTTTTATGGGCAGGACTGGGTTTATAATTATAATTCTAAATATTATTTACAGTTAAAATGTATTTATTTAAATATATTAAATATTTTGATTATTTTTAATAATTATTTGTATTTTTTTGTTTTCAATACTTTTCTATATTTACATAAAATAATTAAATATAACATTTTATATAAAACTTATGGCATGTTTTTATATTTATGTATGTATTTTATTTTTTATATTTTATTTATGAGGTTATATTAAATTAACATTTTGTAACAGACTAACATTAGGGCCACTGTCTAAAAAAGAAGACAATGAAATCAAAAACACTGGAATTAACATGTAAAACTAAAATGGCAAATCAGGTGTATAGACACTCAAAACTGGAGTTTTTTTTTTTAATGTCAAAAGGTGAACTCATTAATTTTGGATTAGCCTAATACTCTAAAAATCTCTACAGACAAATTGAATTTTTTTGTTTTTAATTATTCTATATAAATTATATAATTACAAATATTTATATAAAAGATAAAATTGAATATGCAATATATTTAATGATTAAAATATTAAATTAAAAAGCTACTTCTTATAAATAGCAAAGCACTGGTAACATGTAGGCTAATATCAGATTTATTTTTTCACAAGATGTCTATGGCTTGTTTAGCTGGGCTTAATCTCCCAATAACTGTGGAACAGATGTATTAAAAGTACTACATCAATAAAGGGAAATAAAAGCCAGTCAGGATAAATATGGGAGGGTAACTTAAGTAATAATCAGAGAGTTTAATAATTTAGTAATTATGGGAGATTGTAACTTACATACGTAACCACCCACACCCACATGACTTACTGTAATACTACTAAAACAAACATACTCAGGTTTGATAGTTTATGTAACAACAAAATTATCATGCAGTCTACCTGTAAGTTTCAATGGGGAAAAAAAAAAAAAAAAAAAAAAATCTGCTGAGACTTTGGCTTTGAACAAGTTTGACCTGGATTTCATAGGAGAGGCTGGGGGTGTTGTAAAATTAATTGATGAGTTGTAACACCATCAGTTAAACCTCAATATCTGTGTAAAATATTAATGGTTTATAATCTCATAATTGTGGCAAATGCAAGAATATTTACTATCCCTTTTTGTCTAACTTTGTTCAATCTCATTATTTCACGTCAATGTTTTTTTTTTGTTACTGTTACAACTAATCCTGATGGTGTGGTAGGTTGTAACAACACTGCATGACACTAATTTACACATTTTATGAGTAAGTAGTATATTTATAAACTACTTTAATTTGAAGCAGACAAATAAGGGAAAATCAAGGTTTAAGACAGCGCCAAAACAAAAAGGGGGTAACAAAATGTTACACACTGCCAGTCTGCCGTACTTCAGCAGCGTGTGTCACGTGATCGAGTGAGCGCTGATGGTTGCAGTATACAGCGCTACATCACTAAACTTCACCAAGTACTAGATAAACAAAGCACAACCCGAGCACTTTTAATAAACGTGAAGTTTATATTACTATTACCTTAAAAATAGATAGAGACTGCACCAGTATGACGTACAATTACACGATACCTCACACTTATTTATAATAAAAAGACTGTATTCATACGAATACATTCAATCTGCAGGACTGGGTCTGAGGAATTAAATACCTAACTCGCGATTTACCGCTGCAGAACAGTGTAATTTCATAAATTTATACGCAAGACAACTCGCCGGTCGATGTTATGTAATTAGTGAAACGTCTGGAAGCTTCCAAACCGAGCGAGTAAATTATTGGCATCGGCGAAGCGAGAATGTGCAGTGCGAGCATTCATAGCATTACTCACCAGAGTGAGCCAGACCATCCTCCTCTCCCCTGTCCGCTCCTTCAGGGAAGAGCCCACCGTAAGTGAGACTTCCACGTAAACCACTTTGAACTCTTGCAGCTGATACACGACAGTTCACTGATGCTCTTCAAGACAATATGAATAACAACCGAGGCATTTTGGTTGTTTCTGTCCTTGTAATATTCCAAGCTCTTGACTTGTAGTCAAAAAACGGCTCACTTTAACGGTGACGTCGGAGAGCGTTTCTTTCATCCGATTGGTTAATTCTGCTCTTGAACGTCATCACAATGCCACCGCCCACACTGTCACCCTGGCGACAGGAATAAACACTTTGGAGATTAGAGCTTGCTATGCGTTTTAAAGGGGTAGTTCATACAATAAATAAATAAATTCTGTATCATGTACTCACCCTCATGTTGCTCCAAACCTGTTTGACTTTCTCAAAACACAAAAGGAAATGTCAGGCAGAATGATGCTACACGAATAATATATTAATATTTTTGAAACAATGCTAAACAGAAATATGCTAGAGTGACTCTAAAAACAAAATCACATTAAACACTTTCAGGAAAAAAATGGCCATGACAGCAGTGTTGTTAACTAAAACTACTGACTGATTTAGTTAACTGAAATACAACTGAAATATAATAAAATATGAAAAACTACAAATAAATAAATAAATAAAATAAAATAAAAGTAATTGAACTAAAATTACTTAAAGTAAAAAATAAAGCTAATATATAATATTTAAAATCTATTTGATCTATCTATAAACTTTAAAATTAAAATGAAAAATATACATAAAAAATGTTATTTCAAAATATCAATAAATAATATGATACAAATAATACTATATTAAAACTGTAATGACAGTCAGTAAAAGTTTATTTTTCCTTAGCCTTTGACCCACTCCATTCAACTTTCAAACATAGATACATTATTGTGCTGGCAAACCAATGGTATAAAACAGTCAAATATGATTTTAAAATTGTAACACGTTAATGGTGTGACTGTGTGCAACTAATCTGCAAGGCCTAATCATCCATTAGATAAATGACTCTCTGGAATTCTCATCCCTTTGACGCTTAACCTTTTACACACCCTTTACAAACTAACTTTAACCGAAGACTAAAGACTGCAAATGTACAACAGATAATGCAAACTGAGAAACAATTCAACGTAATATCCTAACAAAGACAGCAAAATAAATATAAAATGCACTGGATAGAAAAACCATAGTGTACTGTGAGTCGTATTGATTGAAAAATGTCTGCTAAATAAATTTCACTTGGTAAACATTGTCTTTAGTGGTACAGTGGTAAATTTAACAACATTTATCTTCACATTTCATATGTGCCAGTCACAGTTTAAGTGGCATTACCTTCAAGGTCGTAAAATTGGAATATCAATAATGCATACACATAGAAAAAAACCATAAAATAATTATGCAAAAGTGAAACCCTAATATCAATAGCATGTCCTGTGTGGGCACAGAACATCAAATATTGATACTCTAAAAGGGAATTCTCTGGAGAAAAACCAGTGCTTCATTCTGCTTTAATGTTTGATTGGGTTGCAGATAAAGGCAGAAAGAGTGTTAAAGGCATAGAGGATGCTAGAACCTTCATACGTAATCTTCATCAACTTTCTTCCTCTGACCAAACAATAACCCTTAAATTACTTCTACAGCTATGCGAGCTGATTTTAACATTTTATGTTCCACTTCAGTTTAAGTTATACTCATATAAGTCACTACTAAATCTCTAACTATCTATTCATTTCACTTTTTGGTTATAAAATGATCAAAAAACCTATTCCAAATTCTGAATTACAACTTAATTCAAGATCATGTCTTACCGACGAGAAACCTGAAATGTTTAATGAGAAATACTTCTAGCCTTCAACATTTTCATGCCTTTTCATACACTTTTATATATCAGTACATAAGAGAAAAGCTAATCTACTACTAATCTACGCATTTGCGAGTGTCAGTGTAACACGGCACACTGACAGTTACGCCGAAAGGATCTCAGTGCTTTTCCATTCAGTCCATCCTTCAAGTCATGCTGTCATGTTATATATGAAATAATAAAAAAAAATACAACAAACTAGGTTTTCACCAGTTTCAGTTGCTAAACACGTTTTTTTGTTGTTGTTGAATCAAGTATGACAAGCAAATGAGGTTCATGCACTGATTCGATCGATGTACCAGGTATAAATAAATAATTTGCTGGTTTTATCCTATAACTCCTGTAGAATAAACTTCTCGCTTTCTGCACCGTAAGGAAACAGTCTTGCATTGCACATTTCAACACACATTTTAGTCAAGCTGCAGTATATTTAAAAGGATAGATCACCCAGAAATGAAAACATTGTCATCATTTACTTTCATTTACATTCCAAAAATCTATGATTTTCTTTCTTCTGTGGAACACAAAAGAAAATGTTCTGAAGAATGTTGGTAGCCAAACTGTTTTTGTTACCACTCACGTTTTGGTATGGAAATAAAATACTCTCAAAGCATTTTCTTTTATGTGTCATAGAATAAATAAAGTCATACTGGTTTGGATCAACATGAGTCAATTATTAAAGAACAGATTCGGAGAAATGTAGCATTACATCACTTTCTCACTAATGGATCCTCTGTAGTGAATGGGTACGGTCAGAATGAGAGTCCAAACAGCTGATAAAAACATCACAACAATCTACAAGTATCCACATGACTCGTCCATCCCCTGTTGTCCTCTCGCAGTCACATCAAAACCCATGGACATATTGGTTTAGAACTGTTTTCACTTGTAAATGATGTTTGAAAAAGTCTTCTCGTCTGAATCAGGAGAGAAATATGCACATCTCTCCAGATACAGACGAGAGGACTTTTTCACTGAAGAAAGCAATTTTGCCTTAATGATGAATTTGTTTCTTAGAAACACACACCTTTTCACTTCACAAGATGTTCATTAGTGGACTAAAGTTGTGTGGAATATTGTGATGTTTTTATCAGCTGTTTAGTGTCATTCTGACGGCACCCATTCACTGCAGAGGATCCATTGGTGAGCAAGTAATGCAATGCTAAATCTGTTCTAATGAACAAACAAACACATCTATATCTTGGATAGCCTGAGGGTGAGTACATTTTCTGCAAACTCTCATTTTTGGGTGAACTATTTCCTTAATTTAATAAATTAAACATAAAATTTCCTGGTTATATTATACTGGGCGGATACAGACATACACTATAATTGGTTTGCTACTAATTTGTTTTGTTTCATTTTGCCAAATAACACCAATCAGTAAATCATTAATAAATACTGTGAGTAATAATAATCAGCATAATCTTTGGTGGACTGATGTTTTGTCACTTAACAGATCTCCATATTCTGAGAGTAAAATATCAGAATCAACACACTCCATAATATGGACACAAGTGAAATGAGGATAAGCACTTTTCCCAGCGTATGCTTTGTATTGGAGGTACAAGTTTGAGCGCCTACTTCCAAAGCAGCAGAGAAAGCACTAATAGAAATATTCAAAAGGACCAAAACAAAAAACCCACAATTAAATAGCACGTGCACGTGGCTCCGCAATTCCCTTCTGCATTCTTCAATCAGGTTATAAAATTGAACTGGACATTTAAAAACATTTGAGAACAAGATGTTTCCCAAATCTTCCCTCATGTGAATCTAGCACTGCCCATACAATACATAAGGCCTGAGAGTCTTTTGCATGTAATTAATGGCTGACAGCATACGACACACATCAGCAGGCAATGGTTATCCATGATCTCTTCTTTAAGACATCAGTGCAGTGCAACATTTTCTTTCAGCTATGGGTGATTGTCTTAAAATCTGTAAAAAGCACATCCTGGGCTGCCAGAGCCCTCCGCTGTGCTTTATTCTTGAAGAAATGGCCATTTGAAAATACAGGGGTGCTCGTGAAGTCAGAAGACAAAAAGGAAACCTTTAATAACAGCAACAAAACCAAAAGGTGCCCATGAGTCATGGTGTTTCTTATGACTGTGTAGTGACGTGACACGTTATGTGCCGAACCGAAGCCCCAGCAAATCCTAGAAGTTTTTCCCTGAAAGACAGTCCCATTCACTCTGTGGAGCTTAGATGGTGCTAGTTCAAAGTGGATTTGGTTATTTAAATATAGCTTTTTTGTGATCCTAGAGAAAGATGGTTATTTCGTTTTGGGAACTACCAGGATCTCATCCCCATCTTGAATGCTGTAAGAGTGCAAGGCCCGTGTGCTGTATTTCAACTCATCGGGGCCAAAGCCAGAATCCTTGTCGATGTAGTAAAGGCGCATGTTGCTGGTGGGGAGCTGCACAACAGTTCTCAGCTGCTTCTTCAGCTCTGCGACAGTCTGGTCCAAACGGATGCTCACCTGCTCCACTTTGTCTTCATAGCGTACCTCAACTTTGGCGTGGCAACGTGGTCTCAGGTCAATCTCAGCCAGAGGAGCCAGTTTCCCATATTTGGTCACCAAGCAGTGGTATCTCCAAAGCAAAACGCAAATACTTAAACCATATTCAGCCTTCCACTACATGGGCAAACCAAAAATCCTACCTAAAGAGTCAAAATACTGTAAAGCAAGCACTTTTAGTTCCATTTAGAAATTGCTAGTAAATTTCACAAATAGATACAAAGAAACAGCAAGTAACACATTTAAGTAAATGTGAATTTTTAATACTGAAATAGTATTTACTTGTAAAACGTAATCGAAAAATATTTGTTTTATTCACACCTAGAAAAATCTTTTTTTACAGTGTACGCAATCTCAACTGCATATTTAGTTCTGAAATGTATAAACAAAATTTAAAGTGACAAAAAGTTTTGCATTGCATTCTCAGGACTGCCACAAACGGTTTAGCATGAACTGTCTTCTACAGACATTTTTCTCTTTCATGTGAAATTAAAAGTTAGATAAAATGTTCAAAATTAGCTTATAGCATCTTAGTGGAATAATAAGTTTAAATCTGGTTTATAATTATTTATAACAGGAAGAATAATTACATTAAATTACAGTAATTTTATTTAATAATTAATATTACTTAGAACACGTTTCTGGTCTAAATAATACTTCTTACAAAATCATCATATGTGGATTATATATTGTAAAACAAACACGGGTGCATTCAAATAAAGCGAAATCCTATAACATAAAAAACAACAGAACATTTCCAGATCATATTTATGCTGAATGTGTTCAAAAACAGCTGGACAGACCACAAGATAGTGGAACGAAATGTACGGATCTCTAGGCACACTTTTAAAATTTTTGGTGGCACCCAAAGGCTTCTGTCTTTATGAATACACTAGGGTTGTCACGATACCATAAAAATGTCTTACGATACTATACCAGCTGAAGTATCATGATACCAAGTAGTATCACAATACCATGCAGTATTGTGTTAATTTAAAATTCAATTCTACAAAATGAATCAAAATTTCATAAATAAATAGATGTAAATGAAAACAGACAAGATTTTTCACTGAATACTTAATGTGTATGAATGACTGGCTATTGTTATCCATGAAATGATCTAAACAAAACTCATCTTAGCACTGCACAGAAGCTGCATGAAGTGAAGTTAGATGTGCATTTATACATTTAGACTGTATTTATAATTGCATAAATAATGTTACGAGATCAATGTTTTAAATACTAAATTCTGAATATAGGAATATGTTGGAAAATAATGTAATATGCCTACTTTTAGATGGGAAACTTAAAACGGCCAGCAGGTGGCAGAAGTTCGTGATTGAATCACTGAGTCATTCAAACGATTCTTTCAAAACGGCTGAATCCTTCAGGAGCGAATCAAATGACTGTTTTATGAATGGCTTAGTGAATCAGTGATTCGCCCAAGCCAACGCGGATTTGGATTCGAACACAGAAACGAAACAAAAACAGCACTCTTGCTCGTGTCATATTGCCGAAATGTCAGGAGCATTTTTTGCTCGCATATCTTGAAATTTCCAAGTTAGCAGCATGTATATTAAAACATAACATTATAAATTAATAAAAAATATGTAATAATTGATAAGAACCAAGTGCAAAGCCGCTATGTTGATGAATGGAATTGCATTCGTGATCGCAAAGATGCTTCCAGAAACGAACTATTACACCTGTTCTAGAAGTGGTCAAATGAATAAAACTGCGAGAATACTTTCTTGTAAGATATTATGATGTTGAATAAGTGATGCTTGAGCTGCTGTTTTTTAAAATGACATCAGACCCTTTCTTCTGATAAACTGCAGTATGAACAACGACGCGCAAATGCAACTTCTCATTGCAAACTGAACTGAAGCGTCGGGAAAAACTCAATACCATATAAAGCGTATACACAGACTATACTACACAGAGCAGAGCAGAAAGACATTTGACAATCAACTTGTAATGTTTCTGTTGGCACGCATGTTCAAATGAACGTTTTAAACAGTGTTCCTGCTGTGCATACAACATATCTTACGGTACTACCGTATGGACCATACTACCGTTTAAAAAATGCAATGGCACCGCGAGTATTTTTAAGCTTTAGTATCGCGATACTACCGTAGTATCGGTGTATCGTGCAACCCTAGAATACACAGACCAAAAGTTTAAAAAAACAGCACTGCCTGATACCGTGTCTAAACCAAATGCAACAGTTGTTGACCATTGTTTAAACAGCTAAAAGCTGGACATTTGTCTTTTGCCTGCATGTGTCAGAAGTAGCGCGAGCACTTTGAGTATGTCAGAAATAGAACAGAATCACACCACGCTGTGCTGCATTAAGTATAGACTATTGTTTTTAGTTGCGTCGCTTGCATCTGGTGTAGACACAGTGTGAGTCCAAGAACTATTCAATAAGGTTCGAAATGGTCTACACCAGTGTTTCCCAATCCTGGTCCTTGAGAACCCCCAACACTGCACATTAATCAAACAAATCTGATTCAACTCATCAGTTCAGTAGTAAAGACTTAAAGGCCTCAAATATGCGTGTCAGATAAGAGATACATCAATAACATACAGTGTTGGGGGTGCTCCAGGACCAGGATTGGGAACCACTGGTCTACACTACAGTGTTCATGCCTAAAAGATACCTGTGGGGCAGCTCTTCCTCTGAATGATCCAAGTGATAACGGATGAAGAATCTCTCAGCATCTTCTCTCTCGCCATCCGTCACGACACTCCCATTCAGGCAGGTCACCGACGGCAGTCTGCAGGCAGGAGCAATGAGATCATCTCATCAACATTTCTACAACATTACTATCAGTTTTTTATGAGGTTAAAGTGATCGTTCACCCAAAAATGAAAATTTGGCCATTATTTACTCATATTCATCCCTGTAACATACATTGGACTTACTGGGCTATCATTAGACTGCGACGCTCTGTGCTCGTGTAAGCCTGCAGTAGAGGAATGCCTTGCAACCTCACTTCTTCCAGTTTGGGCAGAAAGTTTAGCTTCTCAATGTCCTCCCATCGATTAAGTCCTGACTCACAAAAAATGATAAGGAAAAAATAGTTTTTATTGGGTTTGTGTAATTACACTGTATTAAAATAGTAATAATTAGACAATTACACACATGGTATGATTCTTTAGACTCTTTCCCAGCAGCTGCCACTAACACAATGATACCTGAGTTGTGCAGATTGATGCTTCGAAGGTTAGTGAAGAGCCGCTGAAGGATTTCTCCCGAGTCTTGAATGGAGCTTAGCTTGTTGTTGGCCATGACCAGAGTGTCCAGTGCAGGGAACATGGAGCCGAATTTTCGTACTTCACCCCACTCGTGGAGGCTGTTATCTGTGATGTGGAGCAGACGCAGTGTGGGGCAGGGCATGGCGGCCAGTGTCACAGTGGTGTACTCATTAAGGCACAGGAACAGCTCCTCTAGTCTGGACAAAACAGATCAATATTAGTGGACAGCTGTCATGCCAGAGACACCTTCATAAAACCAGATTTTTCAGTTTAAAGCATGAAAAGAACTGTTCAGTGGCAATAAATTTAGTGGATTCCTCAAACATCATTTATAGTTCAATAAAGTAAAAAGGTAATGTATCATTATGGTACAATGAAAAGAAATGATAAATCAATCATTTATGTAAGACGTATGCAGGATTGCTTGTACACAGCCATTAAAATAATCTGTATGTGAAAAAAGATATACAATCAATACCATAAGGTCTCAAAAATCTCAAACTGGCCAGAGCAATCAATACCACACATGTACACCACCAGTAACTGTTATACATAATATCATTTTATTCACAATATCATAATATCTTTTTTCAAAACTACAAAGACATCAAGAGTTCAAAGTGTGACTCACTCAGGCATTTCTTGAGTGAATATGTGCACTGTGTCCCAGGACACCTGGGTGTTGTTAAGAACGAGGCGGCGGATGCTAGAGAAGGCCTTTGCACAGTCCGGCTCCAAGACTGCATCAGTCAGCTGATTAGAGCTGAGGTTCAGGAACTCCAGGTTCGGGATGTTAGAAACAATCTTGCTGATCTAGAACAGATTAAAGGGTTAAAAGACACATTTTAGGGACATATAAAGTTATAACACACACACACATACATACTGTACATACATATATTTGAACAGAATTTATTTAAAATAGAAAGCTTCTGTTACTTTGATTGTCATTACTGTCACTTTTGATCAATTTAATGTGTCCTTGCTGAATAAAGGTAAATTAATTTGTCTTTAAAAAAATCTTATTGACCCCAAAACTTTGAACGAACAGTAGTGTATGTTTATTTATTAATACTATATTTACAGACCATAAAATCAGTCCATTTCAGTCAGTTTCTCACACAATGCTATACAGCGCATGAGTCGTATGGGCTATTTTTATGGTGCTTTTTCTTTTTCTTTTTTTGGAGCTTGCTTTGATTTGCTTTTTTACAACATAAGGTTGCTTAATGTTTCTTTTAAAATGTCTACTTTTGTGTTCCAGAAAAAAGTATAACAGCATACAAAATGAGGATGACAGAGAATATTATTATAAAAAGTGGATCCGCAGATCCTCAGACTAACTAACTCACCTCATGCCAGTCTTGGAGCTTGTTGTGGGACAGATCAAGTTCAACTACATGAGTACAGAAGGCAGCAATTTCTCCCTCTTCTCCTGCATGACTGATTCCACAGCCATTCAAAACCAGAACACTGGGCAGGTTCAGACGGTCTGAAGGCAGAATGGCCACATAACTAATGAACTATGAAATGCAGCAACAGGATACAGCTGCCAAAGCAAACACTAAAATCACCAAGGAACCTTACATGACTTGTTTTTAACTAACCCAAGCCTCACCTTTCATAGGTGATCCCTGATGTCCAGACGGCACAACCACGACACCCATGCCTGGACCCCGACGGCAAAGGAAGTTTTCCGGGCTGTACTTCTCACTGATCGCCTGCATAAAGGTGCGGCCTTCTGTCTCAGAAGCTTCCATTGCACTAGCTCACACCACGCACCTTATGCAACTGTAGATAAACAGTTATCAAAACGTTTATGGAGACAAAGTCTGTCATTAATCAAAATTAAATAGTTGCTAGTTAAATGTGCAGAAATAACCAAGCCATTTGTAGGTCAAACTCCCAAAATGGTGTTTGAGGAGTCCTACATGTCAGTTTCTAGCTCAGTCAATGGCGTGAGTTTGAGGTGGGACTGTCTGTTTGTCTGAATGATCCTGAACTAGCCTTGCTTTGTCATGCAATGGTCAAATTATCTGATATTTGAAGAGGCTTACTGACCTTGACATAGAGCCATGTTCTATAAATCACTTTCTAATTGTACCACATGACTTTCAGTCTTTTATTAATCTTACATAATACTGGTTTGGTGTGATCTTACGTAATACTGGTTTTGCCTGAAATTTTATCATACATATACACACTTAAGTAATGAATACTGTAAATATATATATAGTATTTACAGTATTTATTAGTAATGTGTGCCTCCATCGTCCATCATTTATTAAAAAAGTGTATCATGTCATGACCCATGTGTGAGACAACCTTAAGCAGTTCAGTTAAACATATAGTGAGAAGCTGCAGCCCTCTGGGCTAAAAGTTCCATTTTTAAACAGAACTGGCCTAGATTTAACCATCTGCTGACTAAATAAGTCATGTTCTTTGCTAACATGAATCCGCCGGCTTTACTGAGAATAGCAATACTGTCTTATAACAAAAATAAGTTAGTCCACTAATGAGTAAGCATGTTGAATATGTTTTTCCTCAATTAACCGATATAAATATGAGAAGCATGAATTTTAAAGGCTCTCACCTGCTGTGCAATTTCTCCTCACAGGTCCAAAGTCACAGCTGTGCCATGAAATAATGTTTAGTTTTACTACAAAAGTTATTTGTCCTTTGAGTGTCAAGACTCAAATGCAAAAACGCGGTTGCAAAGCAGCAAAGAGACTGGGCTCTGCTCAGCGTCCTTACGGCACTTCTCAGAGATAACAGCGCTCTGCAGAAAGAAGACACCAGGTCAGCAAGGACAGATGACCAATTCACCTTCAGCTGTAACTACACTAATCTGCCTCAGCAAAGCCACCAAATTCAATATGCATATGAAAAACCTTAATGTTGTTACAACAGGTTTACAGAAAGACGAGAAAAAGAGACCAATGCCATGTAAACACTATTTAGACAGCTGTGCATATAACAGTACTAAAAGAACAATAGCTGACTTGTTAAACAAAACGTTGCAGAGACAATGCACTGCCTGAAGCAGTTTCAGTAAAGTCTAGCGTTTTGAGTATCAACTTTCAAGAAAAAGAGCTGATGTCTTTACATTTTACAGCATGTTGCACATTTAATACAGATTAAGAAATACCTGTTAAATAAAAATGATATCAAATAGTAGCTGTAGAGCAAAAGCAGAACAAATGTGGCTGAAATTAGAGAATAAAATCTATGAAAAAATGACTTTTTATGGATCACGATTAGGTATGTATTAAATTATCCAGGTAACTGCAGTAAATTAGTTGATATTTTGTAATTTAAACATTTTTAACATATACATACAGAAATCATTTCAAAGAGACAATCCTTGCACTACAAAACTGACACACACACACACACACACACACACACACACACATATATATATATATATATATATATATATATATATATATATATACACATACATATAACCAACACTATCCACAATCACCTACTGTAAATGAGTCTATACAGCATTCGTACATTTTCAAACAAGGAACCATTTACAAATCACCACATGACAATAACGTAATGATAAAGTGATAAAGGTGTTGCGACCTTCGTTTGTGATTTTATAATATAACAGGATATTTATAATAGACACTTGAGCTAAATCAGTGTCAGATGAATTTCCCTTGAGCTACTGCACGAGGATACATATTTTAAAGCTGACAGCACCGGTCACCAAAACAGACGACTACATATTAAATGGCACGGAACGAGAATGTATCTTTGTAAGTCAACAGCTGAGAATGATCATACTTAAGCTAATATTTAGCTAGCTAGAGCCGAAAACATCCCTCCATCATCCTAAAGTGTCTTACATTGAATGAGCAGCTCCTCAGTGAGACACGGGACAGGACGCTGTAATTCAAACCAACTTCTAACCGTCAGTTTATCCACGTCATGTCATTTGAAGTCTCGCACTTTGATCGCCAAACTGTTTCGCTCAGCTCTTGTTATTGTTGATAAATCAGTCACGCTGACCTTATTGTCACGGAAGTGGCGTCACTCCAGCTGGGCGCTCTTGATTGGCCCGTTCAGTTGTGCGCGCTGTCTGAGTGCCCTCGCTGGCGGAGCAGAGAACAACAGATATTAAAAAGAGGCATTTATCCGCATTTAAAATACCTCGCGATTCAGTTTGTACATTTATAGATCGAGTAGTTTACACGCGTTTTTTAAAATATTTTTAATATTTACAACGTGAATTAAGAATGCAAAACATGATCAGAAGAGAGTCAGTGCAGAGGTTCACTCGTGAATCATGGGGTGACTGAGGAGGAGTCAGTTAGCCATCACTGATCATAGCATAACACTCAACAGAAATATTTTTGATTACAGACCAAATATCACATAGTGCTGGTTCAGAGATCTTTCAGATTGCCTAATGCCTCCCTCTAGTGGTGGGAAAACTTCTCACAGGGACATTGCTTTTGGCAACTTACAGGAAAGCTATTGCAGATGGATCAGTGTTGTTAATGTTAACTAAAACATTTTTTTTTTAAATTAAACTTTCAAAAACCTGACACGAAAATCAGAAATGTTGTCTATGCAACTAGCTGAGATAAGTACTACACTTGAAACTAAAATAAAAGAATTAAAAGCAAAATAGAATTCAAAAATATTAAAATGCCTCAATTAAATTGAAAAAATGAACATAAAAAAGAAAGCTAATTCAAAATATTAAGAAATATAATAGTAAATTAACAATACTACAAAAGCACATATGGACATATCTTTTCTATTTTTATGGACACATTTGTCTCAAAACATTTGAAGTTTACTCTAGCATGACCTCATTACAAGCATTATTATATATGAGGCTGTGTGTATGAGCATATTAATTAATATGAGGACAAATACATTAATTTGATTATTTTTTATTGAAAGATGTGGAAATCATCTAAAAGAACACAGATGGGCCACATTTACAGGACTTTTCACAATGATCATTTTACTTGTTCTTTTCATGAAGTCATACAGACTGATATACAGTAATCAAAGCATTTATATTTTCTATGAAGATACAGTGTTATTGCATAACAACTAGGAAGCATACTATTTTTCTAAATTTATAAAGCCCATAAATGAGCAAAAGCTTAAGTACATGTCAATCTTAAAGCTAGGGTAAGCGTTTTTTTTCCAGAAACACTTTGTTATATGTATATATATATATATATATATATATATATATGTTTGCATACTTATTGTATATGCTAATCCAATATAATAGCACAGAGTTA
>JAFVLL020010754.1:0-24565 GCA_021397915.2 Tor tambroides
TAATTTGATGCCTTTTGGAGATTTTTCCATCTTTCCTTGGCTTCTTTATGCATATTAATACAAATTTTTACCTGGGGTGCCCAAACTTTCGATCCTCACTGTAGTAGAGAGGAAAGATAGGGAAACTGGAAGAGGTGGAGGGTGTGCAACATTTATAAAAGAAGGCATAGCATATAAGAGAACATACAAAAATAATAATGTAGAATGTGTAAGTACAGAAGTAATGGGAATAGATGAAGAAATTAGAATTACAAATTTTTATAACCCATGCAAAGAAATAAGTAATACTAGAAGAAGTGATGGGTGATACACAGGGTAAAATTATTAAATGTGGGGATTTTAATGCACATAATGGTTTATGGGGTAGCAAAAATACAGACAATAATGGGATAATTATAGAAGAATTTATAGAAGAACATTCGCTTGTATGTTTGAATGATGGGAAACCAACAAGAATGGATATAATAAAAGGTGTCACGTCATGTTTAGCATCAGCTGCTTTAGCTGGTAAGTGTAACTGTAGTGTACATGAAGATAATCTGGGTAGTGATCACTGGCCTGTAGTGTGTGAGATTCAGAATACAGTTCCAAAGCAAAACTTTAATCAGTGTGCAAGATGGGGATTTAAGCAGGCAAAATCGAAGGAATTCTATGTGTTGTGTGAAGAAAATTTCAAAAATATGAAGTTGGAAGGGAATATTGAGGAGAAATACAGTAAGATAGTAGGTGAAATCATTTCTGCAGCAAATCAATCTATACCATTAATAAGAGGCAATGGAAAGAAAAAAAAAAGTGTACCGTGGTGGTCTGAAGAGTGCACAGTGGCAATTAGAGAGAGGAATAAGGCATTCCGGATTTTAAAAAGGTTAATAACTCAAGATACAGTTGTAGAATATCAGAAGAAAAGGGCAGCTGCAAGAAGGGTAATTAAAAGTACAAAGAGAAAGGCTTGGCAGGAATTCTGTAACATAATTGGGAGAGAGACTGGAATGCACGTGGTATGGAGAATGATTAGGAAAATGAATGGTATTAATAATTATAAACTGATCCCTGTAATTGAAGAGGAAGGGAAAATGGCCATAACGAATTAAGAAAAGACAGAAGTCTTAACTAAAACTTTTGCTAAAGTTCATAGTATTGAAAACTTGAATGATAAGTTCTTAAAAAGAGGACAAGAACTAAGTAAAATATATGATAATGTTCGTATGAAAAAATAAGTTTATGATAGCAATATGGATGAGGATTTTAATTCTTTTGAGTTAAAAATAGCCATTAACAATTCAAAGAATACAACACCAGGAAGAGACATGATCAGTTGCAGTATGTTAAAAAATTTACCAGAGGTAGTCATTAAAGCATTATTGGATTTATATAATCATATATGGAATGAAGGCACCTTACCCAAAGATTGGAAAAGTGCAGTAGTGATACCAGTAGTGAAACCAGGTAAAGAAAATCTAATAGTTATAGGCCAATTGCTCTTACATCTACATTATGCAAGGTAATGGAGAAAATGATAGTAAGAAGGTTGAATTATTTTTTTGGAGAAAAAAGAAATAGTTTCATCAGCTCAGAGTGGTTTTAGGAAGAATAGATCTACAATGGATATTATTATTATATTATTTGAAAATGATGTTAAAAAAGCTTTAATGGACACTTTATGGAGGGAAGGACTGTTAATTAAGCTAAATAGAATTGGAATAGGGGGGAGAATGTATAATTGGATATTAGATTTTTTGTTTGAGCATACATTCCAGGTAAGAATAGGTGAAGAAATGTCGGAATCATATGATATCCTGAATGGGACCCCACAAGGAAGTGTAATTAGTCCAATTTTATTTAATTTAATGATTAATGACATATTTGAAAGAGTTAAACCAAGCATTGGGAAGGCATTATATGCAGATGATGGTACAGTATGAAAAAGAGGTAGGAATTTAGGAAATGTAGTTAAAGGAATACAAGAATCAATAAATGAAGTTGAAAGGTGGTCAGCAGATTGGGGATTGAAGTTTTCAGTATCAAAGACTCAATATATGGTTTTTACAAAGAAAAAGAAAATGGAACAAATGACCTTGAAATTATATGATCAATCGTTAGAAAGAGTGACAGAGTTTAAATATCTTGGACTAATCTTTGATGAGAAATTAACTTGGAAAAGACATATTAAGAAAATTGAAAACAAATGAAAAGGTTTAACAAATTGCATGACTTAAATAGCTAAGTATGAATGGGGAGCAAGGGAAAGTGCACTGTTAAGTGTATACCAAGCCTTAATACGTTCTAGCTTATGGGTGTGCAGTGTATGATGCTGGAGCTAAATCAGAATTAAAGAAATTGGACAACATACAGTCCAGAGCACTTAGAATCTGCTGTGGAGCAATAAGATCAACTCCTCTAGATGCCATTAGGGTTGAAATGGGGGAGATGCCATTAGATTTAAGAAGAGAAAAGCTTGCGATGATGTATTGGGTTAATTTACAGGGTAGTAATAAGAATCACCGTACACGCACAATTTTAAATGATTGTTGGGAATATAAAAAGAATGGAGGAAATAGTTTTGGGTGGAAATATGATCAGTGGGTCAAGGATTGTGTTCTGGAGAAAAAAGTAATCTGTCCTAACATGCCATTAAATGGTGTATCGGTATGGAATATTCCTGAACCTATTGTTGAAATGAGGTTATTGGAGGCCCGGGAAAAAGCAGAAGATAGATATAGTAATAATTATGAAATCAAAGTTTTTATGAGAGAAAATTTTTATTCTTTTGTACAGATTTATACAGATGGATCTAAAGATCCAATCGAACAAAAAGTGGGTATAGGAGTGTACATTCCAAGATTTAAAATGAAAATAAGTTTAAGGTTAAGGTAACAATACAGATTGTGTCAAAGCACTTAACAGTATCAAATTGGAGGTTAGAGTGTCAGTAATGTATAATTATAAGAGTAATCACTCAATTTTTAGTTAAGGGCATTTCATTATTGAATTCAGAGATGTCATTTTCTAGCTCAGTTTAGTTTAAATAGTATCTGTGAAATCAAATTGACGATAATCGCTAGAAATGAAGTGTCCCCAACTGAGCAAGCCAGAGGCGACAGTGGCAAGGAACCAAAACTCCCTCTGTGACAGAATGGAGAAAAAAACCTTTGGGAGAAACCAGGCTTAGTCGGGGGCCAGTTCTCCTCTGGCCAGGATATTATTGTTTATTTATTGTTTACTTATTGTTTTAAATAAAATTTTAAATGTATAAATGTATTATATTTCTATTTTTATATTGTTGCAATTTCTAACAATAATAGTATTATGTAGTTAGGTATTTTATTATATTTTTAGTTATTTTGTTGTATTTTTAGTTTTATTGTATTTTTAGTCGAGGTCTTCACTGGGGATATGTCCCTGAGGCTCATCCAGGTGTCCGGCCTCCGCCGACGATCAGGGCCGCAGACATCATCTCCCGGCGCCGATCCACCATCTGATCCAGACACGGACTGAGAAACAGAATAAGAAAGAAACAGACAAATATTAGCATAGATGCCATTCTTCTTATGATGTAACGAGTACATCGTGTGTTATGGGGAGTGTTCCCGGTTCCGGTTGATCTAATTAATGCAGCCTAACAATCCTTTAACGGATTTGAATAATAGAAGTGTAGTAGTGTGTTATGTGTAAGCCATGTTAAAGAGATGTGTCTTTAATCTAGATTTAAACTGACAGAGTGTGTCTGCCTCCCGAACAGTGTTAGGTAGATTGTTCCAGAGTTTGGGTGCTAAATAGAAAAAGGATCTGCCGCCCGCAGTCGATTTTGATCTTCTAGGTATTATCAAACGGAATGAGAAAGAGTTTTGAGAATGCAGCGGACGTGGAGGACTATAATGCGATAAGAGCTCGCTCTAGTACTGAGGAGCTAAGCCACTCAGGGCTTTATAAGTAATTAACAAGATTTTAAAATCTATCCGATGTTCAATAGGGAGCCAGTGCAGTGTTGACAGAACCAGGCTAATATGGTCATACTTCCAGGTTCTAGTAAGGACTCTTGCTGCTGCATTTTGGACCAACTGTTGTTTGTTGATCAAGCGTGCAGAACAACCACCCAATAAAGCATTACAATAGCCTAACCTTGAGGTCATAAACGCATGAATTAGCATTTCTGCATTTGACGTTGAGAGCATAGGTCGCAATTTAGATATGTTTTTGAGATGGAAAAACACAGTTTTACAGATGCTAGAAACATGGCTTTCAAATGAAAGATTGCTATCAAACAGCATACCTAGGTTTCTAACTGATGAAGAAGAATTTACAGAGCAGCTGTCAAGTGTTAGACAGTGTTCTAGGTTATTACATGTGGGGTTTTTAGGTCCGATAATTAACACCTCTGTTTTTTTCAGAATTTAGTAGTAAGAAATTACTCGTCATCCAGTTTTTTATATCGACTATGCATTCCATTAGTTTCTCAATTTGGTGTTTCACCGGGCCGCGAAGAAATATAGAGCTGAGTATCATCAGCATAACAGTGAAAGCTAACACCATGTCTCCTGATAATATCTCTCAAGGGTAACATGTAAAACGTGAAAAGTGACAGGTGGTCTAATTTTACTTTACTTTTAGGCTATATCTGTAGATATAAAGACCTATTTTACAAGAAAAAGTGTCTTGAACACTCACAGTGTCTATAGGTAGGCTAGATCGTCGTATTCAGCCAACTCATATTTTCCTGCATAGCCTGCTGGGGCACGATCATGCATTGACAATGGTATGAACCATTATAGGGGTGGTCAAGTTTATATTTATTATTAACTTACTATTTTTATTATTATTTTTTAAGACACAAATAAGTACAAACTATTAACCACTATTTAAAGGGCAGACCCCCCTACATCTTGTTTTTACGTCCTTCGGGGAGGATCAAGCGTTATTTAGGGGGGTCAGACTCCCCCCAAACCCCCGTAATTCACACCCTGCTTGTACCTGATTTGCCATGTTTATTAGGAAACTAAAACTCTGTTTTTCTGTTCCCTTTGTAGAAACCATACTCACACAAACCCTCCTTGGTTGTGCAATAAAGACTACTGTACCTGATATGACTAGACTGGATCCTCTGTTCTTACCGACAGCCCCGCTGGCTTCAAGCTAGCTAGCTACCTAAGCATGCCTGCTACCTCCTTTTCAATATGTTTTATCCAGTTTTGTTTCTTCAGCCTTATGTTCCCTGGATCTTATGTTCCCTCAAACCTAACTATGCTAGAAGTGATGATTATTAATCCACAAAAGCAATATGCTGTATATTTAGTATTTATTCTCATACTAAATTCTCATACTCAATTTTCTCTCACCTGCTCGCGCGAACACTTTTATTTTTGTCAGTCGTGGGGCGGGGCTTGCTGGCTTAATTGTTACCTCAAATGTCATTGGTTATTCCCCTTTTCCGGAAGTCAGTATTGGACGCCTGTTATAAGATGATTCATAATACACTTGACTTGACACATGACTTCATCAGTGGACCAGATACATGTGAGTTATCATTTAATTTGCTTGTTTTATTTATTGTTGTCTTTATTTAATGTAATTTAATGCATTGATCATAGAGTAGATCTTTTCCAGATACTTCATTAACAGGAACTCTTCTGATTACTAGTGATTGCAGTCTTGTGATAATAAGAGATACACATTTGAACCCTTTTTACAGACTGTAATGATGCACACAGACACCCACACATACATATATATATATATATATATATATATATAAGCTAAAGGAATGACAGCAAAGTTTTCAAAAAGTGTTTTATCTTTAATCTTGTAAATAGATACAACATCGTAATATATGAAGGTTTGTTTAGTCTGTGTTCCTATAAAAAACAGGTTTCACCATGTTTGCAATTGATTTACAGTGTTACTAGTCATCTGCTATCAAGATCAGTCCATGATGTATATGAAAATTGATTCCTGTTTATTGAAAAAAAGTTTGTAACACATTCAATTCCAATGTATTTACTTATTTTATTTTTGTTGCATTATTCTTTTTTTCCTTTGTATTTGCAGGTCATGTACTTGAATGCAGCAAATAACAACCGGGCCTTGACATCATACCAATTCTTCTCAGAAGCAATCCAGAAATTTGGCACACTGTCAAGGCAAGTACTTCAATATCCTAATGATTTAGCAGTTAAATACATAGTTAAAAATCCACTTTGACTAATGCATAAACAGCAGTGTGGTGACAGAGTAACTGAAGCAGGGTCACCATACCTCATATCACTTTACCTTTGATTATGGACAATTTTACCAGATATGAAAGTTAGTCAGTGCCTCCTGAAGAAAACATGAACCTGGCAATCTGTACATCCTCCAGTCCTTGGTCCCTTGACCCTGATTTAACCTGTTAACCCGCACCAGGATAATCTCGCACCGAACGCTCTTTGTTTGCACATGTCATTGTTTAGGAATAGATTAAATGAAATGGGAAAAACTTAATCTTGACAAACTATATATAATTCTGAAGGTCTAAGCCTCAAGCATCGACGATTGATCGCTGTTTTTCTATTGAAAGCTTATAAGGAATGTATTTGCTAAATTTGTGTAAGCAGTACATATCAAAACATCCATAATAAAAAGCAGTACGTACCATTATCATTGTAATAACGAGTCACAAACGCATCCACTGCTGAAATCCCGGTTTAGTTAGAAAGGCAAGGGTCCACGGAACAACATCCCATAGAGCACTTTTAGTCCAACGAAACAATAACGCTGTAATATGGATCGATATTCCTTTGTTTACGTTTCATTTCTTCGGGAGAGTTATTGTTTGTGTCCGTTATGGAATAAATTACGCTCAAAAACAGCGTCTTGGTGGAAAAACAACAACATGGTTTTGTAGCACGCAGTGTCACAAACAGAATGAGACCATCCAAAAAAAAAAAAAAAAAAGCCACAGATCCACGGAATATTGCATATTTGAATTCTCGCGCTCTCTCGTGATGCCGCGTGACGCACGCTGTGACGCAGCTGTCATCTGATGGGGGCGTAACTTAGCGATCTCCTTTTTGCACAAATAATTCTTTCTTTTTTTTTTCTTCAACATTTTTCATATGTGTGTGTGTGTCTTTTGGGAAACGTGGCTGTATCTGCTTTTTTTTTTACCACCTCTATGAACGCACATCAGCGTGAGTTTATCGACTGTATGACAGCTGTCAACGATCGGCTATTATTGAATATATGGCCCATTTGTATTGATTATCTTCTGTATCGACGCCCATCGGCGTGTGATTACTGACTGCAATCAGTGTGAATGTCTGGCGATATCAGTGTATGTCTGGCAATCATAGTGTGTACTTGAGTATGTACTACATACAAAGCAAATTCTTTTTTTTTTATTTTATTACTCAAATAATTCTCATTTTATTTTAGTGCTCAAATAAATCACTTATATGATGTCTAAAATTATGTATATTATTTTATAATTGAAAAAAATGTGGGGGGGGGGGGGTTTAAAAATATTCTTAGAAAAATGATTGCAGGAATCTCATTTTTCATGGTATCTTCAAATTTGAAATATAAACTCATTAGACATGTGACTTTCAACCCATTACTTTTCTGGATTGCTCCAGGACTTATTTCATGTATTTCTTTATGAAATAAAAAAAAAAAAAAACATTCAGTGTGGTAAAACATTTTCAAGGCACTTCAGTGTCTATAACTTTTTATTTTTTTGAGCATTATTATTTTGCATCCTTCCCACTGTTAAAATGTAACTAAGTAATTTTTACTCTCAGAAAATTTTACATGAGCTACTTTTTACTTTTACTTGAGTAGATTTTTGGACTGGTACTTTACTTGTACTTAAGTAAAATTTCATTAATGTAATGGGTACTTTTACTTGAGTAGAATATTTTAGTAACGTTGTGAAAAGGAGAGGGAGGGCAGGAGAACTGCTTAATCAGTCTATCAAAACGTTCTTTTGCAAGACAGGTTAGTGACTGTAAGGATGTCATTGTGATGGGATGATGTGCACCCGGTCGTTTCGCTGCCCGATTTACTTTTGTGGGAATAAGACACCTACTGCCCGCGCACTCATGACGGTAGCTTTACATCTCATTATTCCGGTGCACAACAACAAAAACGCGAATACAACTCACTGCACTGATGGATACTTTTTTTTAAGTGACGTGAAGTGAGGGTTCCATTTAGCTTTATTTACTATATATTTTATTTACTTTATTTTATTATTTTACATCTGACTGCATTCTTTCACATGCCTGAATGTTTACATCACCTGTTAGACACAGACTGACTTCTCTAGAATTCCCTAGCTATGGCCCTGCTGTGGGGCTCGCTGTGGACACACTGTTTTAGATGTAGTGAGAAGCCAATAAATGTCATAGATTTGATATAATAATGATTAAATTAATATATAGCCTATTGAAAACTATCTGAAAACTTTCACCAGAAGGGTAGCCCCTTAAATGTGCATTTTTTAGATGTTTAAGCCTTCATTTTGTGACTTGCAAAATAAAGATATTAATGTTTAGATTTTGCATATTATAACCTGGAACTTGGATGTGGGAAATAATTACAGTTAGATCCAAAAGATAGTTTTAGCAACATAACGCAGATGCTACAGAACATAGCAGACTAGCTGTATAAGATTGTGTGCTACACTAATAGATTACTTCACAGGAATTACTGGCTTGTACTTTTAAATCCATAATATTATAAATTTACACTGTCATTTTACATTGCTGTATTTTTTTAAAGATTTCATATTATTGTAAGGTGAGCTTAAAGGGTGTACTACTATAAAAATCAATAAGAAAAAGTATAATTTCATAGATACTGTCAATAACAGTTGTTCATATTATATTATGTACAAACTTAATACATGACCTAGAATATTTATTTTGCAAAATCTTGTCCTTTAACTTTCACCTCATATTTATTAATTCAAAATTGTTGCTGCTCCAGTTAAGCTCAGTGTGCTCCCTTTAAGCTCTTCCACATTGAACGTCTATGTAAATATTTCATAAACAGACTTTAAATATTAACTGATGGTTGTCACTTTAAGCTAATCTTTATAAAATAATTAATAACTTATTTTCACAACTTTAAGATGACAAAATCTAGACATAACTATAGTTTATTCCCAAAGATGAAAGAGGCATGTCATCTGAACAAAGAAGGAGCCATCAGAAACCTGTCGTATCTGTCCAGAAAAAAAATATTAAAAGCTGGATACACGACATTTAAAATTTGAACAGATTTTTAAAACACCAGCCAGGCATCATACACTTACCGACTTCGTAAACAGTCACAAAGGAAAACTGGGCATCATACACTAAACAACTGAGGATCACACACTAGCAGATTTTAAATTCCTTCAGATTTACATTTACATTTAGTCATTTAGCAGACACTTTTATCCAAAGCGACTTACAAATGAGGACAACAGAAGCAATCAAATTGTAGTATTAAAACAACTAAAAACAGATCCAAAACTAAAAGCTAAAACTTTATAAATACTGCATATAAACATTATAAAAATAAAGAAATTAAATAAAAATGACAAATGCATACAACAAAATTTCAAAACTTAACATTTAAATGAAAATAAAAAAAATAAAGCTAAAACAATTCAAAATATTAAAGAACAAAAGGTATAAGAGTATAATAATGAATCTAACATAAAACTAAGCCAAACACCAAAAAACAACTACATATGTGTATGTACAACCACACACATACATACATATATACATACACATTTATAAATTCATATAAATATATATTATATATATATATAATTTAATTTCCATTTAGTTTGTTGAAGTATTAAAATAACTCAAATGAAATAAAACTAAAACTTAATAAAAGACCTATAGAGACATACTAAATTCAGACATAATTTAACTAAAATTAAAATAGATAACAAATACAAATCAAACGACAGTAGTTTATCAGTAATCCTAAAAAACAACCCTGCCAAACACACGTTAAAAAACAACAACTTACACATAGTAAGAAATGATTATAAAAAACTGAAATAGAAGTGAAACAAGTAGTAGGAAAGAGGAGAAATAAAAAGTGATACTTATATCCTTTGCCGGTGTCCCTGCCCGGTGGAATCGCACAGTAGAGTCGATGGTCTTTACACTCTTCGGTCTTCACACGAGGAGGCCTTCACGCGACGGCTGCCGCGATAAACTAAGCTTTTTTATACCTGTCTACCAAAATACTATTATACAATACAATATTCAGATCACAACAAACTTACACAGAAACGTGCACATTGTTGCTGGGAGACATATGACAAATGAAAACAATATGTGTTCTAAAATTAGCTGAAAATATCAAACATGTTTGATATCCTCCGACTGGATGGAATCTGAAGTCTGAAGCTAAAAAATCGGAGTCTGTGACCATCATACACTAGCAGTGTTGGGGAAAGTTACTTTTAAAAGTAATGCATTACAATATTGCATTACTCCCTAAAAAAGTAACTAATTACGTTACTTAGTTACTTTTTATGGAAAGTAACGCGTTGCGTTGCGCGTTGCGTTACTTTTGCGTTACAAGCAGGGCTTGATTGTTTGTGTTTAATATAAGAAGTTCTATTTATAGCAAATGTAAAAGCCCTTTCATACCAAAAAGTGTCATGAATAAATCTCAGGTTGAAGGAAAAGTAAATTCACGTCTGTACAGTAGAACGCAGGAGAAGAAGGTTCAACACTCTTCAGCAATAAAAACAAAACAAATCAATGAAGCACAATTGTTAGTTTATCTGAAGTAATTTTTGCTTATTATTATGGTTGAACTGGATCATCAAAGGTCAGCAGCAAAGACATTGGTTAATAAAATGGGATTAGATACATTTGTGTTATTTAACATATTTAATTATGTGCAGGTTTCTCAATTGCCATATTCTGAATTTGCACTTCACTGTTTTAATTCATTTTGAGGAATACTAAATCTGTTTTTTTTTTGCGAGTGAGATGAATTAATACGTTGACATTTATTCTAGAACAGGGGTTCCCAAACTCGTTCCTGGAACCTCCCTAACACTGCACATTTTGCATGTCTCCTTTATCAATCACACCTGATTCAACTCATCAGCTCATTAGTAGCAACTTCAAGACCTGAAATGGGTGTCAGACAAAGGAGACATGCAAAATGTGCAGTGATGGGGAGGCTCCAGGAACGTGTTTGGGAACCCCTGGTCTAGAACTAGAACTACAGTAACATCATGTTCACACAGCTCACACAATGCCTCTGTACTTCCGATTTCTCCCAACATGGGGACAGGAGACTTGTCAATTAAAAAGTAATGTGTTACTTTACTAGTTACTTGAAAAAAGTAATCTGATTACGTAACTCGCGTTACTTGTAATGCGCTGTACACTACGCAATGAGGCTAGTTTCTGTGCTCATCCCCATGATTGAAATGTTTTATTGGTTTGTTTTGTTATTTGAATATGTGTTACCTAGCTGAGCGTGGACCAGTCATGATGTTGCAATGTGTTTGAATGACACTTCACTATGAACATTGTTAGATATTTCTGTAATTTCTGCAGTTATTTACTGTATATCACCCAGTATAATACTGCAAATTCCCTTTACAGTAAATAACTGTAATACCCTTTGCATCATGAGAATTTTCTGTGACGTCAGACCCCACATACAGAGACTTACTGTATTTTTTAAAATTGCTGTATACTACTGTATTTGCTGTAACGGCCTCTTTGGCGCCATTCTATTGAGGTTGCTTTATTTTCCTCATTTCTTACATTTGGATTGACACAATTTGCCCTACACCGTGTCCACAACGCCGCAACAGCTTGGGACTGACTACACTGGATGTGTTACATCGCTTGTAATGATTGGAAAATCTGTTTGTCCTTCGTGTCAGAAACAGCGCGAGCGCTTGGAGTACATCTGTACGTCAGAAATATACCAGGGCATCACTTTTCTGTCCGCATCCACTGTAGATAGTATATATATAATGGGTTCTATATTGTTTTTCATCGAGTCGCGCCACGCTGCACCACTCGCGTCTGAGGAAGACACGGAAGCAGCAGGGCAGCGCCACGGGTTTTGCCCGGGGATGAACCCGTGAGAGTGGGAGAGTTCCGGAGAACATCTGCGCTGTGTATCGATGCACCTAACGAGAGAATAAGACCTGCAAGCAAGGTAAAAATATATATACGTTTGTCTGTGTGTTTGTGTCAGATTTTTGCACACCAGTTTACCTAACGTTAGTAACATTTACCCGTCAACATGGCAGTAACAAACTTTACTATGGTAAACTGCGCTGTCGTTTTGAAAAAAAGTCACACACGACTTTTGTCAGCTTACTGAATTAAGTTACCGAATTAAAATTATTTTTAACGAGCAACGCTTATCTTATATTAACATTAGGTTAACTAATGTGAAATTTAGTTCAGGTGTTAATTAATGTTGGCCAGTAGCCTATTGAGAAAATAAAATCGTATGTTAGCTAATTTAAACAAGTTTTATGGCTAGCTGCCTTTTTCTAGTTTTAGAAAAATTTTGTTATAGTTTTTTAATGGAATTTAATATTTACTGTATTTTTTGTATTTGTGTTTTAAAGGCAACTGCAATGAAGCATCAAGAAAGACATGAGCATGCCAGCCACCCTGAGACTGATAATTCATGGTAAGAGAACAACTATGGTTTTGAGAGGTTTGAGTATTCTACATGGGGTTTGCCTTTTAAAAGTGTGTCATTTCTACTTCTTGTTTTTCAGAGAAGACATTTCTGTCACTAACAAAGTGGATGGTGAGCAAAGGTGGTGGCCACGTTTTGGAGCAGCACCTGGGTTTTGCAGATGGCTATGTATTCTTTGGCTGCTTGTCTTTTTTCCCCATTATGTTTCTGTTGCCTAAGGATTCTTTGTGAGGATAAATCCAGAGGACACAACATAATGCACTGCAAAATGTCCTAAGACAGGAGAAATGGTGAAGATGCACTGTTCCAGCATTGGAAGACTGTATTTTGAAGTGTTATACATGCAATGTTTTAAATAAAGAATTTGATATTTTGTAATTATTGTGTCTGTTTTAATTGAATGCCAGTAATACCTATGTAGAGTAAAAAATAAAATGAATTCTATATAAAAAATAATCAAATCTAATGAAATCTATATTAAAATGAATGAATTACAGTAGTATACTGATGAATTGGATTTTTTACAGTAATTTACTGTAAAACAGTACAGTTTGCAACTGTAAATCAAATGCAGTTTGCTACTGTAAATCTTAATTACAGTAACTTACTGGCAACAGTGTTGCCAGTAAGTTACTGTAAAAACCATTTGAAATGTCTAACAGTGAATCTAAAACTGATCAAATTGAATGCCTTGTTTCTTGATTTTAGTGCTCTGTTTTTTGTGATCGACTCTGTCCCTTCAAATAAAACATTTTTTCAGTTATTCTTTAAAAAGGTTGTTTAAAATAAACACGAATTTTTAATAAAACATGATGTGAGCTTATTGGGAACAGGGGTGTGCTTAAAGAGTACAAGAAATGTACCCAATAACCACAGCCAGACCTTTTGCATTTAATGATGTACATCTTATTTGAAATTATTTTGTCATTTAAAATCAAATTAAATATTAAGCGATTAAGAAATTGAGAGATTAATATTTAATTTTAACATAACTTCTTTTACTGAAACCGATATCTTGTGCACTATAAATGTCCCAATGTAGATTTTTGTGTGTGAGAGAGAGAGAGAGAGAGAGATGTAGAGTCTCCTAATACATGTTTATTCAAAGAAAGGAGAAAGAAAAGAAATATTGCAGATGTTTATAAAGCAAGAACAGTTTACAGGAACTATGATATAATTGAGGAAACATACATATACAAAAAGTGTTTAGACTGTACAGACTTCTTTAACTGTATCTAAAACTGTAATCCATGTTTGTATACTATCATCAGTTCTTTAATTAGTTGGAATGACAGATCAAAAATGTTTTTATAAAATAAAGAGCATTCAACACATACACCCTGTAAACACACGGTGGGCTCATCTGGAACACAAGTGGGCTTAAATGATACACATGTATTTTATAAGCCCTCCCCAGATTTATAAAGTACTGTATGCTCAAGTTTAAAATTTACGTTTGGATGGGCTTTAATAGGGACACTTCCTCTACTGTCATAGTGAGGGGTGTGTATGCATATCAGTGTGTATCTGTATGTGAAAGTGTGTATGTTTGCGTTAGGCATGCTCATTCTGTTCAATATTTGCAACAAGTCCCTTTGTATCAATTATGGCAGGAGACCGTATCAGGTCAGAATTTATGTAGAGTCTGTTGTCAAACGTACATTCTCCAAACACAGGCCTAGGGATTTTCTTAAAAAACAAAAATGTGGCAAGCCCTGCCATAGCAATTATGACCAAGACAACCCCCACTGCGATACCAGCAGAGCCATGAGGGGCCTCTTCCACCACAGTGACTGCAATGCAAAAACAGAAATTAGTAGCAACATTAAAATATGTATAGAATAAGAACTTAGAGATATATGTATGGTTATTTTATATTTAGGGCTGTCAAGAGTGATAAGAATCTTGAGGCCAGGAGGCCACGCCCCACCCTGTCAGAGAAAATCTTCTACTGTGAGGAGATACTTTATATATATATATATATGTGTGTGTGTGTGTGTATATATATATATATATATATATATATATATACATATTAGTGCTGTCAATCGATTAAAAAAATTAACTAATTAATCGCACATTTTTCTCAAATTAATCGCAATTAATCGCGATTAATTCCACCTAATATTAAAGTTTTTAAATATACTTTTATATTGCAATAATTTCGCATTCAATCTTCAAATGTACAATGTACAAACAACATAAAGACAGTATATTTTTAATATTTCTTTAATGGCATCTTTTTATGATTGAAGGCCAGCATCACTGATATCAATACTTACTGATGTCTTATAAAATAGTTTTTTCCCCTGAATATATTTAACCATTGACTGTAGCAGTCAGCATTACAGAATAATTTAGATCTATACATTTTAACATTTATTAGACTTAACTTCTAATTTAAGTGAACTTACAACAACCACCACATGAACCTATTATAATAAATGACATATTTAGCTACTTGTGCTCTTCAGCAGAAATATACAGAAAATGAATACTTATCAAACACTAAATTCTAAATTAAATATAGATGAACCCCTTAAAGCTATAAAAGTTATGATTTCCTCTTTTTTTTTTCTTTGGTTCTTGGATTAATAGACATCACAACAGCTGGTTATTAGCTTATTTGCCTGCTAAAAGCTGCTGCTGCTGAACGTGACGCAGATCTGACATGCATCTTATTTTCTCACAAATCACTTTACCTTTTCTGACCCACTTCAGGTCTTAAAGTCTGTACTAATGAGCAGACGAGTTGCATCGGGTGTTTTAGATGAGGGAGACAGTGCTTGGATGCCTCAGGACAGTTTTTAAAACCATTTCAGAGACATGTTCTTAAATGTGATGCATATATAACATATTGCATGCATGCACACAGTTTAAAGAGCTTTAATCGCCTTTTTGGTAACTTCATGCCTTAACTGAGGGCTTAACTAGGACATTGCATGCACGTAGTTTCTTTCGCTGTTTGATATCAAATGATACAGGCTACACCGCGCGCCGGAACCATTGTGCGTGTATTTGAAGAGCGCGCGCTACGAGCACAGTATCTTTTCCGCGCTCGTTTGACTCGCGCCTGGCGCGGAGGCGAAGTTACAGCGCGCGTCAGAAATGTCTCCCATTTGATGTGGTCATAAAGACATTCTGCATCTAAATAAACGCAATCCTTTTCAAGAAAAAAGAGACAGAGGCAGCCGTTGCGAATGGGGTGGCCAACCCTAGCCCCGCCCCTGCGTTAATTGCGTTAAATATTTTTAACGCGTTAATCAGAAAAAAATTAATCGCATGCGTTAACGCGCTAATTTTGACACCACTAATATATATATATATATATATATATATATATACATATATATATATATGTGTGTGTGTGTGGCTGTACATACACATGTCGTTGTTTTTTGGTGTTTGGCTTAGTGTTATATTAGAAGCATTATTATACTCATACCTTTTGTTTTAATATTTTGAATTGTTTTTGGCTTTATTTTATTTATTTACTTTTTCATTTAAATGTTTAGTTTTGAAATGTTGTATGCATTTGTCATTTTTATTTAATTTCGTTATTTTCTTAAATGTGTGTATATATAGTATTTACAGAGTTTTGACTTTTAGTTTTAGTTACTTTTTCTTATTTGTAAGTCGCTTTGGATAAAAGCGTCTGCTAAATGACTAAAAGTAAGTAAAGTAAAAGTAAAGTACTTTGATATAAATGTCTGTCTGTCTGTGTATGTGTGTGTGTGTGTGTGGGGGGGGGGGGGACAACTTTATTTAAAAGTTTTCTATTTCAGGTATAGTAATGTATATTCAAGTTTTTAAACTGCCAGTTAAGTTTGAAACAGAGCATGGTTCACATGAAAAATTGGTGAAAATATAAAAGCTGTCATGTGGGCTGCACCGAACCAGGTACTACATGTAAGAGGTGCTCTGAGTTCTGTCACAATACAACTGTGCCATAATTCATGCAAATATGAAAATGACTCGGTCCAAACTCCAGCGCATACAATAAGTAAGGTATGGGCCTGCATAATTTGTTCTTGTTCTTTGTACTTGAAATTTACCGGCAGTTGTGATGGAGCAGAATTATTTACAATCATGAAGAGATTAGCCATCTAATCTAATCACATTCTTTTCTTTTCTTTTCTTTTGACAGTCTTGTTTTCTAAGTTTTGCCGCAAAGCCATGTCTCCAACCTTGTCGTTGCCCACCTCAAAATTCTAGGACAGTGTTTCCCAAACTTTTTTCTGCCACGGCACAGTTTTAATATGTAAAAAATCCCATGGCACACCACTAAGCATTAAAAAAAAAAAAAATAGAAAGCGGAAAAGTTTTTAGTTTTTTTCCCCCAATAATTAAACACTGCGTCATCAGAATTGGTATTTAGGCTTTATATATAATCAGACACTTGTGCTTAAATTTTTATGAAGATCATACTCAAATTGAGTTAACAAGGTTTTTGATGACCGAGTGACAGAGATCTGTGTTTTGTCCATCATTATAACGGCCGCATCTGAGGCAGTAAATCACATTACCTTTTCATCAGTTTGCATGTTAAGACATTTATTGTAGCTATATGGGTGCTCAGTTTCTCTTGTTGTCTAATATATTTGGCCAAAATCTCATGATATAAAGATGAACAGCTATGCACAGGATATTTAAAACATACAAAAGTGTATTGGCTACAATTAGACAGAAAATGCTAAGACTCCTCTCTGCTCTTTAAATACAAAAAAACATTAGCCTATATAGACAGTGTTTCTTGAATAAAGGAAACGTTATTTTATCAAACATTTATTCCTTTATTTACTCTTACATTTATGTAGGAGAACTATTTCAAATGCAGGATGATGTACTCATTCAAGGATGTATTGACTGACAATTTGAGAATCCAATGGCGTTACGACGTTTAGTCACAATCTCTTTTGAATGCTTTTTATTGGTTAAATATTTGTAAAACCCACAAACAGACATAACGATGACCAATAGCACTGATTTAAAGGGGTCATTGGATGCCCATTTTCCACAAGTTGATATGATTCTTTAGGGTCTTAATGAAAAGTCTATAACATACTTTGGTTAAAATTTCTCAATGGTAGTGTAAAACAACACCTTTTTTTAACTTGTCAAAAATAACTCTGTTCACAGCAAGCTGTTTCAGTGCCTGTTCCTTTAAATGCTAATGAACTCTGCTCACCCTACCCCTCTCTTCTGTGGGGTGACGAGCCATTCTCATGAGACTGTAAACTTTAGCCACGGAACTTAACTTATTAACATTATTAGTAAAGGCGATTTGCAAAGATTCATAAAAAAAAAACCTTATACTCACTTCTGTAGGTAAAGCTGGATCACAAATGATTCAGGCGAACACAGACGCATTTAAGTAGATCGTGGGGGCACATTCCCTTCAAAAACAAACAGGGACGTGCACAGACATTTTGAGGGGCAGGGGCTCAAGTGGAAAAAAGGCACTTTTTTCTTTTTTTATATTTTTTTCTATACAAAACGTTAAATATATTGGGGGTGTGCAATATTGACAAAAATTATATCTCAATATTTTCTGGGATTTTATCAAAAAGGATAATTAGATGATATTTTCCTGACTGTATTATTGTGCTGATATCTAAGGACTACCGTGGACAGCTGACTCCTAAGGTTTTTGATATTCTTCATATGCTGTGTGGTGATCAGTTCACAGCAGTGATAGAAATGAATCTTTTCCAAAAAGTTTAAATTGAATTTGACCTTTTATGGGCATTTTTACCTTTATAAAGCCATTTTTTTTCTAAAAGTGTGCATCATCTTTTCAGTCAAATTTTTTAATTGAATCAGTTAATTAGAATAATACGTCATTTGGGTTGTTACCAAGCAAATGAAATCAGTATTAACAAAATTAATCTGTCCAATGCAGAGAAAACACAGAAGCTGCATTAGAAGGGGCATTTAGATGCATTTACACACTGTTCAATGCAGGACATGAATGCATTTAACCTGCAGTTACAAATGCATTAATACTGTTTTGATATTTTAAACATAAAACGTTGAATACTGATATTTGAAATTATTTTTAAAAAATGCAAAGATATTTTAAATGTGAAATTAAAACTACCGGTAGGTGGCAGCAAGTCACTGTTAATAAGAGTCATTGCGAATGAACCGAATCATTTGATTCATCACGGTTGATTCATTCAGGAACAAAACAGCATCATGTTGCTCAGAGACACAAATTGGAATTATATTTGTTGGCGAAATACAGCAAAAATATTGTGTCTAAAACGTAAGTGTCTTAATATTAAATTCTTGTTTATTGAACTGCTGTATAATGCATTGTAATGCATTTGAGACGTTGTGTTTTCCCAAGTGCATAATGGACATGTCACAGTTATATTCTTCATCTGTAAATGTTAGAAAGTCATGCAAATATGTGACCCTGGACCACAAAACCAGTCTTAAGTTGCTGGGGTATATTTGTAGCAATAGCCAAAAATACATTGTATGGGTCAAAATGATCGATTTTTCTTTTATGCCAAAAATCATTAGGATATTAAGTAAAGATCATGTTCCATGAAGTAATTTGTAAATTTCTTACCGCAAATATAGCAAAACTTTATTTTTGTTTAGTAATATGCATTGCTAAGAAATTCATTTGGACAACTTCATAGGCGATTTTTTTGCACCCTCAGATTCCCGATTTTCAAATAGTTGTATTTTATGTACAATCATGTTTATTTCTAACTGTTCTAAATTCATTTTAAATCAATTTTTAAATCATTTTAAACATTTTTAAATTTCTGGTTTTATTGTTGTGATAATTTTTTTATGATTATTTTACTTCCTTTTATGTAAAGCACTTTGAATTACCATTGTGTATGAAATGTGCTATATAAATAAACTTGCCTTGCCCTCAGCATCAGCATGGCAGCATGGGTATATTGTTCCCCGTAGTGACCGCTAGAGGACACAGTTCGAAGTTCCCTCGGAAGGGAACATCTCAGGTTACGTATGTAACCATAGTTTCATGGTTCACCCTTTTATACTGTGGTCGCGCCGGTAGTGACATCACGGGCTGTCGCCGGCCAATGTTATTGTTGTGTTTTTATGTATGCTTCAGACACCGGTCACGACGAAGGTATTCCCCGTAGCGACTGCTAGAGGACGCATTGTCTCATTTCCTTCTCAGGGAACCATGGTTATATACGTAACCTCAACTCAGCTCAGCTCAACTCAACTCAACTCAACTCAAACTATTTATTTATAAAGCACTTTCAACACCACGACTGGAACCAAAGTGCTGTACAGAGAAAGATAAGAGAAAAAAAAAAAAAAATCTAAAAACTAAATGAAAAATAAAATAATAATACCAACAAATAACATACACAGCTCTAAAGCATTGTCAAAGGCTAGAGAGAGAGAAAAAAAAAAAAAGAGTTTTAAGCACACTCTGAAAAACTCCCAAAGTTGGAGAAAATCTAATAGACAGAGGAAGGGCATTCCAGAGCCTAGGGTCTGCCACAGAGAAAGCACGATCACCTCTACATTTTAGACGAGATCACGGAACCATTAGGAGTAGTTGATCATTTGAGCGCAGCGATCTGCTGGATTGACAGACACTAATTAAATCAGTAACATAGTCAGGTGATAGACCATGTACAGCCTTGAAAACATACAACACTACTTTGTAATGAATTCTGTATCGTATAGGTAACCAATGCAGTTTGATTAACGCAGGAGTAATTGCAGGGAACCTGAGATGATTTTACAAAAAGTAACTTTAGATTTTTTTATTTTATTCATTCATTCCATTTGTTCAAACGGCTGATTGAACGGCTGATTTTCTTTATGAATGGGCCATTGAATCATTGATTCAGCTGACTGGGTGGGCTGGGTGCGTTAATTGCATTAAAGATTTTAATTAAATTAACGTATTAAATAGACAGCCCTAATAGATCAGTAGACCAAGATTGCAGGGAACACTGGGCACAATCGCACTTGTGACCAGTGTGATAGCCCCCTAAAAACTCATCTACAAGGATGTGTGTGTTGAATATGGACACTTGTGTTGGTGCTATCAAACGGAATTAATTGAAATTAAAACAGGTAAATGTGTGATTATAGAAAAAAACAAACAAACAAACAAAAAACATTCATTTATAAACTTTGACAGCCCTAATTATAATTAATTACAATTAACTCCTTGCAGGACTTGAAATGTAGATGTATTACATACGTGGTATTGATGGTTTCTCTGTTGGTGGTATAACTGAAATATAAAGACATATTTGTACATGTTTATGAAAGGTAATCTCTAATATTAAGCTGAATGTAAAAAATATAGTTGCATTTGTATATTTGTTTGGACAACTAACCTTTTGCGGTCTTGCAAATGTAAGGCTTGTAAGAATTGCAGTTTGTGGTACTCCACATACCAGTGTTTGACTGGACTTCCACACAGCTACCAAAATCACTGGGCATCTGGGGTTTCCAGTTTGTGTAATCTACCACCATATTATCAATCCACATCCATTCTCCTGTGACACACACACACACACACATACATACAGACACATCAGATGGTGCTTCTGAGATCATTTTGAGTATTGTTTGTTTGGATTAAATACATTTCTAACCCATATGACTGCGGTGCATGCCAATCCAGAATGATTTGATTCCGTCCTGCATGATCTCAATATTCCGATTAATAAACATGGATTCTATTGGGTCTTCTATACTCACCAGTGATGCTCCTGAAATTAGAGATCAGTCTTGTTATTATGTTTTTTTTTTTCAGTCAACAAAAATCAAACTAAAAGTGGTCCAATAAAAGTGGGCAATCAAATAGTTTAAGTTTATGTCACATTTGAAGCTTGAACATTTTTCAAAACATTTCCATACTGTGCTTGCCAAGAAGAAAAAGTCATACTCTCACAGAAATTCATACTTTCAATAATATTATCCCTACATAGATGCAATACTACACTAAAAAATGCTGGGATAAAAACAACCATTTCAGGATTATTTGACAACCTGGCACTGGGTAAATATTGGACAGAACACATGCTGCGTTATTTTGACCCAGCTTGTTGGGTTTTATACATTAACCAATTTGCTGGGTAGTTTTTTATTTATTTATTTATTTTTATAGTGTTGGGTCAGTCAACCAATTAAAGGTTTTTCATTTTAAATAATAAAAATGCACTCTAAAATGTGTATTATACAGTACAAGATCAGTAGGCTATACAGTATACAATTTAAAAAAAAAAAAATTCAGTGTCAAGTCAGTCTTTTACAATCATAAAATACTCAAAAGCATTGAGTAAAGGTTTTAGGGGTGTGACAAGAACAGCAAGAGCAGCCAATCTGTGGGAAGAAAACTGCTATCAGTAGGCAGTTCCAGTTCATTAAATGTTGGTGCCGGAGTGTTGTTTGCTTTGAGTGTAGATCCGTCGAATGCTGCATTTGTAGAAGGCTAGCATTCTAAGCAAAGGTTAGCTGCGACGAACATTTTAAAAAAAGGGAGACTACAGACGTTTTACTAATAATCTGACTGGAATACAATTTAATACAATCCTTAATTTCATTCAGTAAATTTTCCGTCAGTCAAGTTTTTTTTTTTTTTTTTTTTTTTTCCCAGAACAGAACATAAATATTGAATATTGACAATGTATTCAGTTTTAACCAGTTTGGCACAGTTTACTCAACATTGGGTTACACTGACCCAGCACTGGGTAGGTGTGTCAGAGGTTTCATCATTTGTACTGACAGTGAAAATGACCCAGCAGCTGAGTTACAGAAAAATCTACCCAGCACCAGGGTAAAAAAAAAACAAAAACACACATTTAAAGTAACCCAATAAAATGACCCAATAAGCTGAACCCAGCATGTGAGCGATCGATCGATCGATCGATCAATCAATCAATCAGCATTTTTAGAGTGCAGAAAACCTAGCACCTGTGTAAAAATATTAAAAATTACCCAATAAAATGACCCAACAGGCTGAACGCAGCATTTGGGTTAAATAAATAAATAAATCCATACATACATAAATACATACATAAATAAAATAACCCAGCATTTTTTAGAGTGTATTGTGTGGCTCATGTTTAAATTAAAACAAATACATTTACTCTTGTACACTTGTACAAAGTAAGTAATGCCTACCCATTCTCATGCATTCCACTGTGGCATGAGCCCAGTTGTCAGACCTAGAGGCCATGAAGGCATAACAGTGTCCTCTAAAAGGGATCCAGGTTTTATGCTTCTTTGACTCAGGGCAGTTCCCTGGCATCTGAGGTGGATCTGTGGGAGCAATGTCTTCGGGGCAGTGGAAGGATGTTAGCATATTAACTTTGTCTTGAACTAGAAATTCAACTAATAAAAATTATAAGCACCACTCTATAAGTGTCTGTTTTAATGTGATTATGCCTGAAATGTGAATTTTCTGCTTAAAATTTTATAACAAAATAAAAATAATATACAAAATTAAATTTACTAAAGTAAATTATTTGTAAGATAATCTATATGTTTATTGCTTGCAGAATGTTGAATGAAATACCTGTGGATCGCTTGCACAGGGAATAATACTTGTTGCTGCATGCAGTAGTTTTCCAGTCACCATCCGTGTCAATATATACACAAGCTAAATTATTTTTGGGCTCTCCTGTTGCCCATTTACTGTAGCTTAGAAGCCAGTTGTCCACCCAGCGGTACCGGCCACTTGTCTAAAGCAAACACATTTCATTGTTAAGATTCTTGACATTATAAACATGTCTTAACATTCTAGCAGTGACTATGATTTCACCATTTAGAAGATGTTCAACATCTTTTGTTGGTCCTCGAACAACATTCCTGTCAAGCAAAATCTTCACACTAACCCTCATTTTTGATAACCTATACCTAAAAATCAGAGGCAAATTATATGGCGATAAGAATGTTGTTGAAGACCCAACCCCAGCACTAATCTTCAAAATCTCACTTGTTGATCATAGTGTTATTCCATGATCCACATGGATGTTGATCCAGGAACATTTATTACATGGCAAAATTTTTGTTACCCATTTGAGCACACTCACACACACAAACATTATGTCATCTTGACACTGTAGTAAACTTTTCTTTTATTTACTTTACAAAATTAAAGTTTTTAAATTTTGTAATGTGTTTCAGTGCTTACTTTATGCACATGGGAATTACAAATTTTCAAATGAATTTTTGTACCAGGTTGCTGTTGAGACCGATCCACAGAGGCTCCTTAAGTTTGCTGACTCTAAGGATGGTGTAAGCCTGGCTAATGGAATCAAGCACACTGGCAAGGTCAGCATCATCTGCTTTACACTGTCTCCTAGCTTCATCCCAGCTCATTTTCTCCATCTGAACCTTGTATGAATCATTTGCCAATGTGAAGAAATGTTGTGGCAATGCTGTTGTCACAGGATGAGCAAGCTGAGAGTCTATAACACATAGGTTAAATACAGGTTACACATATTAGGTAAAATGCACTAAATAAATGAACAGTGACCTGGTCTAACAATTATTGCTTAATAAACTGGTTTGTGTTTTAATACAAGTCATAACATTATACTGCAGAGATTTGCTTGAGCTGTGATCAGTGCATTTGTGATATACTTAACTAAAATCATTGTATTAACATTATTTCAGATACAAATTTTGCAATTATTTGATTTGATGATTGATCCAACCTGTTTTCCTTTTGCAGATGAAACCTCTTTGATCTCCGCAGACTTTAACTTTCCACACACCTGTCATCTTTTCTGGGCTTCTAACCATGACAACACAGTCAAAAATCTGAATGGAATAGAGTTCAGAAAAATGATCTCAGCATAAAAAAGAAACAAACAAATAAACAAAAGTCAAAGGTTTTTTTTTTTTTTTTCTATGT
>JAFVLL020010757.1:0-95976 GCA_021397915.2 Tor tambroides
TGGCTCATGTGTCTTTTTTCTGCAAAAAAAAAAAAAAAATCAGTAAAGATTAAGTAAACATAAGAATACTTTTGACGTTTTTAGCAATATTTCAAGATGAAGACCTACTTGACAGAAGCAACTTTTTATTTTTTTATTTAGAAAAATCATGTTAAAACAGGTTTTTGAATTTATTTGTTCATCTCTCAATCACTGAGTTGAATAGCATTGTTTTGCCCCCCATAATAAAAACTTATGTTGATCATAAAACTAAGCATTTAAATAATCTGTCATATTATTGGGAAATATAGAGTGATAACTGATATTAATATGCATTTTATGTAATGTATAAATAATTTTATCACATTTTCATATTATCTGGCCATATAAATATAAGCAAGTGCACCAAATTGCATATTTTCACTCAGTTTGGGTCTTTGAATAAAATTGAGGTGTTTTTTTGTCCTCAAATGAGTCGAGTATAATTGTCCTATATGAGTCAAGTCTGATGTATCAAATACTCAAAAACATTCAACTTTTTTAGATTTTTAAAAAAATATTTTGTCTAAAGGTTCAACAAACTCTTCCAAACATTCTGACTATTTTTTCATATGTCAGGCTTTACAGTGTTAATCACAGGCAGACAGATGGAAAATTGAATCAAACTATTGACTTCCAGCCTGTCTAGAGTTACTGTTCCTCACATGATTAGCTGTGTTCTGCTCAGGCTGAACTGGAGTGTGTCTGGAGGCATGATAGTTATGATCTTGTTATCATGTATCTCATTTTGATCTTTTGGTGATCCATGGGGCTTCATCTTTGTGGCCTGACCCAGACATGACGCTTTACTCCTCTGCTAATGGCGAAATGCTCACAGGAGCTAATTAAGGGTAGTTTACGTTTTCAGAAAGGATGAAAATGTCTTTCTACCCAGTCGGTCATGTCCCATTTATTTGCACATCCCTACATCTATTTGCAGTGAGGATTGACTATTTCAGACTTTCTTTCTTAGCTCTTCAGCTCTTTCACAGAAGCCCTCTCATTATCCAACACAGTGGGAGTGTTTCAAACCCAAAATAGTTATAAGACAGGCCAATTACATGGTGTTAAGAGCCAGATTTTCACTGAATGTGATTTCATGAGCTGGTTTAGAAAAGCATTCAACGTTTTTCTCTAGAGGTGTAAGAACTACTTGAGAAATAACATGCTGTTGAGATTCAGTGCAGTCTAGTTCACCCTAAAATGAAAAATCTGTCATGATTTACTCACCCTTATGTTGCTTTAAACCTGTAAGTCTCTCTCTTTTCTGTGGAATACAAGAGAAGATATTTTGATACGAGGGATGAGGGTTTTGTAGACCATCCCAGATGTTATATCACCCTGGTTCACTCGACAAAAACCCAATAGGATTTTTACAGTCATTGCAGAAAATAAGTTTTGAGACCAACTAAAAATATGTGACTCTTACACGTAAACCTAAATACAATCAAAAGAGGTAAAAAGCTAAGCACAGACTTTAAGCAAAGTACACCACAGTCACATGACCATCAAGCTTCCAAAAACCCTATCTGTTTTTATCTAAAAAACAAACAAACAAAAAAAACCACTCCCTGAAAGTTTGTTAGAACAGTTTTCAAGAATGTGATTATAAACACAATGAAGCTGCAAAAGCAGACTAGTGAGTAGATGAGTTTTTCTGTTTGGCGTAATGTGTTTCAAATGAATTGAAGTTTTGAAATGAATCTGTTGATACCAACAATAGCAACAGCACATTTTTGTGAAGTTACATACTTTGTATATATTAGGAATTAAAGATTAGAGGTTGTTCTTCTCCGAAATGAATTGCATTTTTGAGGGCCTAAACATGCTGCAAAACACTCATGAAACTTTGCACACAAAATCAAAATTCTGAGCGATTCCCGACAACCTCTGTAGTCATTTTTAGCCATTTAGCAACTGGCTTTTTTTTTTTTCAAGACACATGAATGAAAGCTAAATAAAAAAATAAATAATACCGCATTTAATGCATTTTGTTGTAGAATAAAACATGAAGCTTGACTTTGGGACAATTAAACCAAAGTTCCAGCATTTCTGGGGTTTGGCCTGCAAAAACACACTATCCTGTATGATTTTCAATTTTGGGTGAACTATCCCTTTATGTTTTTCTTGAATAGATAGACAGATCACTGCAGGATGGGATCCCATTAAAGGAAAACACTGCCACTATGTGGCTGAATATTCTCAAACAACCATTGTCATGAATCTGAAGGGTTATACTATTGCTTTCTGCCTTGATTTAACTAATTTAGCATTCTGTTATTTAAGATCATAATAACACACCCACATCTCTGTCATCAACTGTAGTAAAAGTTTACTGTGAAATGACCACGATACAGAACGGAATATCAAAGAGTACAAAAATACTCGTTCGACAACATCTGTGATATTCATAATGTTCATGTGAGCAGAGGTCAATCTGTAAAATCTGTAAAGTACAAATCAGAAGTGTACTTGCATTTATCTACAATTACCACTCTTAAGCATGCCTGGAATCTTATATTGCACAAAAAGGCAACCTTTAGAGTTTGTAGGCACTTTAAAATGTATTCAATTTCATGCATCGTGACTTTTTTTTTTTTCTCTGCAATAATTAAAATGTAAATAATAACTTCAAAATGATGTGTGTACAAAATAAAAGCAAAACTAAACCAGATATGGAAAAAGTTATGTTACAGTATAAGTTCAGTTGTATAGAATGAGACTTTACAAATTCCTTTACAAAACATATTTTTACAAGTCTGATAAGACAACATTAGGAAATGCATCAAGTATAAAATAGCAAAGCATTACACTGTATTGCACTCATACTGCACATGACGTGTCGTTCAGGCATTGCATCTATAGATGGATGTTTAAGGCCCATTGCGGTGTATTCTACACTTTAACCATTCAGTTTATCACATTTCTTCATCCCTCAATGCTGCTGTGAGTGTTAATATGTCTCTGTGTTATTAACCAAGGTGCTTCAGCACGACCCAGCAGTGAAGACCGGACCATCTGAGGGGGATGATTTCAGTTCGCTCAAATAAAATAAGCAGATCAACTGCAAATTCACCTTTTTAAATACATGCTGAAATCATTCCCTGGCCGTCGAGTCCTGGCACCTTTAAAGGCTCTTCACACAGAATGTTCTCAGGAGACCAGCGTTTCTCATTCTAGTGTCTAAGGAGATGCTTTTCTTCTCCTGTAAGGACTGTGGAAGCTACAACTGCTCAGTTCAGTGTACTGTGCCTGAATAAACAAGAAGAAGAATTCAAGACATGAGAAGCTTCCAGACAAATAAGCAAACTGAGAAAAGTCACAGCATTTGACATTTGAAATCGTTTTTGCACTAGTAACATATTTTTTGTTAAATTTCACCAGCTCTTACTCAACTTCTTAAACAACTGCAATGCAAAATCTAAGGTGAGTAAAATAAGTGTTCATTATTGTGTGAATATTACTTATGTAGAATAAAAGGACTTCAATTGTTTGTGTACAACCTCATTTTAAAATTGACAAATTACTTGTTTGCTAAATTATAATGGTATAATTTGGTAAATTATATTGGTATTATTTTTAAATATATCATATACATTTTAAATTAAATAAATTGTATACATTGTTAGCCAATAGCCTCGTCCATACAGTAAACATTATTACATTACAGGATTTAGAAAAAAAGTTGGAAAGTTTATAATGGACATTATAGATATATAGAATTAAATTCTACGGTAATTACCATTTGGACATCTGAAGGCACTCTGGAGAGGAAATCCATCACCTCATTGTTTTCAATGGCATATGGATTGCGCAATTTCTTTGTGAATTTATGTATACCTAAAAAAAAGAACTTAATTATGACCAACATCTACTGATAACTTCAATATTTGTCATACATTTGCTTAGAGTTCAATGGTTGTACTAATTGGGAAGAGATTTCTCACACATTTCTCATTGTTAGAGAGTAACAAAGCTGTTATCTTACCCCACAGTAAAATAATGTAGCGTACTGGAATAAAGTATGTGATCACTGTAGCCATGATGAGAACCAGGAAGGCCAGATTAGACAAGAACGGCACTGACCAGTTGAACGTACTAGGGAGAAAAAAAGAAAAATATTGCCCATTTCATAATACTGCTGCGTTTTTTTTTTTTAAATGAGCTAAATTATTATTTATTAAATAAATTAAATAAACACAGTCTTAGGGAACATATCAGACTTCTTTTAAAAACATTAAAAAAAAATCTCATCAACTCCAAACATTTGAACAGTAGTGTACATATTATGCAATTACTATTATTCTCTTAATACCCATTACAAATGTACAAACTTCAAAAGCTTGAATGAAGGGGTAAAAACAACACATACTTCTTTATTCTTTCACCAAAGCATGCGATCTCCTCCAGAAGGTTCTGGACCGTAATGACAATCTCTTGAACCATGTGAATTTTCTCCATCAGACCTTTTCTTTCAGATTCCTACAAGAAGAAACATTTCAAAAGACCAGGGACATAAAATGTCATGCTTATTTACTGGAATAAACGAATGCAAGTAATTTTCTGAATAATTATACCTTTTCATCTTCATCTTCCTCTTCATATAAGTCCATGGTGTCCTGCAAATGAATTTTAAATGTTATTTTGAATAATTTTAAAATGTCTTAAAACAAAGCCATAAATTATATCCGAGATAACAATACATATCGTAAATATGCTCATTCATGTCAGCCTATCACATTTACAGTCAGTATCAAAATCACTTAAACAAATGCTAAACTAAATTCTTACTCTGGTTGATATTCTGCAACGAAATGTGCAATTTATCCCAAAAAAAAAAAAAAAAAAAAAAAAAAAAAAAAAAAAGTCACCCACTAGGTCTCTGGTGACTCTCTCAGAGGCGATCTGGAGATAGTTCCATACGATGAGAAGGACCATGAACATGGGCAGCATGTAGAAATCCCAGTACCACACTGTAAGAACAAAGACCTGAAGGAAAACATGCAGGATTTAGGCTTCATGAAGACTGAGACTAATGAAGGTACACATATTCGTCTTATATTTACATAATCTCAATTACTTCTCTTAACATTTCATGAATGCAAATGTGAATAAAGTTACATGATTAACTATTTAAAAAAAAAGTTTCACTGGACTAGAATCTTATTTGTAAGGTAAGCAGCTATAAAACAGCATTTAATGATTTATTTCCGAATTATATAACACCACAACAATTAAATTAAACAATCACGAATTGACTGAATAATTAACTGGGTGAATGAACGAGTCTAACCAGAAATGCTATGATGCTCCTCTGCACACTTTCCCACTGGAAACAGCTCTTGATGAACTGGTTGGTGTGGCACACAGCACGATAAAGGTTCCTCACACGAAGAACATTCCTGGCAAGAACCTGTCGGTAGTTAGATAGTTAGCAGCTCATACTTCTCGTAATGTTTTACAGAAAGTTTCAGACATTTCTTTGTGGATGTTATGCAAACTATATTATACTCTATTGATGCTATAATATTTCTTAACGTCATACCTTCTTAGAAAACTTGGCATTGTCCTCCAAAAACTTCTGTTCTCTAGGCGTGAAGGTCCTGATGCTTGCTTTGATCTGGCAAAGACATTAAACAAACTAATAAATATCCAGCATCTGAGCGTATGAAATATTTTACAGATACTTTATACACACAAGAATACATATCAGGTGCTGGAAATGTATCTGCACTCAGTATTTTTGAGCTAAATAATGACACCATTATCTTCTGTAGAACTGCTTTAATAGCTGAAATTCAATTTGTTTCATAACCGATGGAACATTTACACTGTTATTTATACATGTATGTGAAGCAATCTAAATTGTATAAAGTGCTATATGAATAAATGTGACTTGGCTGTTGTCATACTCTACTTGGCTGATCATATTGAACTACTGAATAAAGTTGTAGTCTCTTTGTTGTCATCAGTCAAGACTCACAGAATTGTAAATGACTTCCAGCTCCAGTACTATGTTTCCTTTAGATAGTCCTCCCAAATTCTCTTTCCTCAGAGGACAAGCAACCTGCTGACCATTACGTATCTGTTACAATAAAAAACATGAAACAAAATTCAGGCATATTAATATATTCATTTTGAATCAATTAAGATGTCTCTCACATCATTGCTCTAAATGTTTAGAAAAAATATGCCAATATTCTTCACTTACTGAGAGTAAAGGAAGGGCCACCTTCCCCAAGAAATCTGGGGCTTTGTCTCCATCCTCATCAAACACAGTCACTTCCAGAACCTCATGAATGTCTTTTACTGGGCTGGTCATAAAGAGAAATGGAATAAATGCCACTATTATTTTGATACAACTACAGAGTTGACATTGATTTCCGTTCAAAGGTTTTTGAAAGTCTCTTATGCTCACAAAAGCTGCTTTTATTTGATCAAAAATACAGTAAAAACAGTAGTATTGTGAAAAATAATTGCAATTTGAAATAGCGGTTTTCTATTTCAATACATTTTAAAATGTACTTTATTCATGTGATGATAAAGCTGAACTTTCAGTCTTCAGTGTCACACGATCCTTCAGAAATCATTGTCATATTCTGATTTGGTGTTATTATCATAGTTGAAAACAGTTTTTTTAAAATATTTTTTTGGATACCGTGATACATTTTTCAGGATTATTTGATGCACATTTAGATCAAATAGCAGTGTTTATTTGAAATAAGAATCTTTTAACATTATAAACGTCTTAACCGTGACTTTTGATCAATTTAATGCATCCTTGCATCCAATAAAAGTACTAACTTTATTAATTAATATGAATCTTGCTGACCATAAAGTTATGAATGGTAGAGTACATTAATAAACTTATGGTGATACTGACAATGTAAAGACTTTATTCCACTCGGGGTTGAGGGTCTTGTATATGGTGTGGGTCTGTAGCCGGTTGTTTCCCAATTCCAGGACACAAAATGGATCACTCTTTCCTAAAAATATACAGAAGATCCAGAGAATGTGGTTTTTGACACTCACGCTCATGCTCATGACTAAAAAAAAGTTTTTGTGTGCAATCAACAAATAACAAATAATACCATTTAGATCAGCAGCCATGAGGTCAGTGGCCTTGATCACTTTAACCTGAAGAAAACCAACATCTCTCAAGTCCTTCAGGGAGTTCCTGAAACTCTGCCAAGATAAAAATGAGAGATCAGGACTGCATATTATTATTGCTTAATACTGTTTTATACACGTTTTTTTTTAATGCCATTGTATGCAGTATGCACTCCGTAGCATAGACTGTGGTAGAGCAATCTGTTGAACATACATATTTAACCAGCATACTGTCTCTCTCATGAGGCTCTTCCAGTGGAGGGGCGATGAGATCCGTGATGGAAGCTCCAGTGCAGGGAGTAGGAGTGACGAGGAACACCACCCTGCCTCGGCCTGGGTCCAGCTCACGTGTAAACAGGGTGGATTCGTTCAACGGCAACCCGGACAACTCGATCTCACACCTGCAATGTGCACATAGACACACAAGGCCTTGAACACAAAACCAGCAAGACATCCTTACAAGCAGGAAATTCTTTCCCTTTGAAAGTATTTTGAGCTGAATGTTCTAGGCTTGTAGCTCTATTGACAGCATTTGAGACAGTATTTATTTAACTGAATTGAATTTTCATGAAAAAAAAAATACAATAATGTAGAAAAGTGTACGCACTCTGAAAGATTATAAGCAAAAATGTATTTGTATTTCTGTTAAACTACTTACGTTAATTAAATTATATGATTTGAAATTATTTGAGCCGTAAAATTCATAAAGTTTTGTTGTGGAACTACTTTTCAAAAAATCTGGGGTCAAAAATATTTGTAATGTTTTTGAAAGAAGTCTCTTAAACTCACTACAAACAGCAATATTGTGAAATAATATTTACATTTAAAATACCTTTTTTTATATTTTCAAGTCTAATTTATGTATGCTCCTTCAGAAATCATCTTAACATGCTGATTTGGTGCTAAAGAAACACTTATTATCGCCAGTGTTGGAAAAAGTTGCGCTGCTTAAAATTATGGAAACCTTTAAGTTCGAAAGAATTTGTTCTTTTTACATTATGCATGTCTGTTAGTGTTAGGGTTATTTATTGATTAATGCGTCCTTGCTGAAAAAAGTATTCATTTCTTTAAAAAGAAATATTACTGACCCCCAATTTTTTATTATCAATGTTAAAAGCAGTTGTGTTGCTTTTTTTCTGGATTCTTTAATGACTATAAATGACTATTATTTTTGACTTTTGATCGATTTAAGCAAACCATTTTCTTTTTCTTTCTTTAAAAAAAAAGGTCTAAATGGCAAAAATGACTTGTGCATTATTGGCATATTTCTTATAGTGATATTTATAATGTAAAAAATAGCCTTGTATCCCTGCAATGTGTATTTACTGGCTTTACATAGTCATGGCATGAGTTGAAATATTCGATACAACAAAGACAGGGTTTTACAGAGATTCTATAAAACTAGTCTCATGCCACAAGATATAAAGTCTTGTATCTACACTTTAGTATAGTATTTTAACACATATTTATTTGCCCCTTTATTCCACTTCCAGCGCCTTATTGTAAAATGTGAAGTAAACAACATAAGATTAATTTTCAGATGTAATGGATCTTATGTTGTTTACTTCACATTTTACAATAAGCACATTAACTCACTGTCCGTAACAATCCTCATATCTCCGCCCCTCTTTTCCCACAACTTCAATCTCTAGAATGCTGGACGTATCAGGAAACTGGTTGAAGTCAAATCTTTCTCTCCACTGTGTGTTGACCTTCTTCACTTGACTCTGTGAACATGAAGACAAACTTACAGCCTTTATGGCAGAAAAGCTGCATTGCTACTCCTTTTTAATTATGAAATACTAATGGTTAAATCATGTTAAGGACTGTGTAATGACATCACTGAAGAGCTAAACACTTCTCAGTAAATACCTTGCTTTTATATTTCTGGTCTCCCAGTTTAAAGCGAGCAAACACGTCCCCCTGTCCATCCAGTGGTAAGTCCCGACCTTCCACAAGAGTGATGGTATATACACCGGTCCAGAGTTGACTCTTCTTCATAGACTCCGTGAGACGTTTGTTATGCTCTGTTGTTGTGCCCTGAGGATCAATAAAAATACTGAAATGTGATATTGAGAATCTTCTCAATATCTGCAAAGTTTCTGGATGTTATAATCGCAGTGGTTCTCAACTACCGGTAGTGGATTGCAGGTCTGTTTAGACAGCAGGGAAAAGCCATTGTAAATGCAGATAATAAAATGCATTATATAATCAGCTACATAAATAGACTCACACACTTTTAAAAGTTCACTTCTTTTTTGACAGTGTCAAAGGTCATGCATCAAACAGTATTTCTGTGACTTGCTGGTAAAAGCTAGTCAATTTAGGCTGATGCCAGCATGGACAGGCTGTGCGGCATACCCTCATTCTCAGAAAAAAGTTATGCAAGATATAATAAGGCATGACCCAGACTAATAATAATAATAATTACAAGTTGCCTGCAATGAGAATAAACATGGTTTGTGCTGACCACAGTATGCTTTCCGTGGTGAATTATTGGCTGCCGAGAGCAGGAAACCATCAAAATTCAAAAACATTTGGGTCAACATTTGATGTGCAAAAAAAAGTGTTGAGAACCACTGTTTTACTGGACGTGAATTTGGTTAGTTGTATTCTTCATTGTGTTATTTGCATGCAGATTAAAACATAGACTGGCCCCAGACGAAAAAGCAGGATCATTGTTTGTGGAATCATTTGCTTTACAGGAAGTATTTGGATAAATTCACGAGAAAGCGCTGACACAACCACTCTAGAATCCAAAAAAAACCCCCCCAAAAAAACAAAACAATATATAAACGATTAGAGGTCATTTAAAACTAATCCTTCTCACCGTGAGGCTCCTTCTTTTCCTTTGGGCCCATCTCTTTTCAATAGAAACAAATATTGTGAATACATAAGCAGCAAACATTTAGTTAGTGGAGTTAGTTAGCTTGCCTAACCAGCTCTTTTAAAATCATAACGTTGCTTACATGTTTTTTGTTTTTGCCGTCCCTCACAGATAAACAGATATCGATGATTATGACACCCATATCGTCTTCCAGGCTGTTGGGGTCGTCCAGTGGAAGCACCATCTCGCTGCTTCTTTACAACAGTCAGAACAAAAGCATCAGAAACCACACTTCTGGTTTGACCTTTAATACAAACATTTCAAAATGACCTACTTTTCAAGTTCCAGTTTATTCAGCTCAACACCGCAGGACCCCATGAAGTCATCCGTTGTCAGATCTCGATCATAAACCTGAATAATGGATTGGACTGCTTGATGTACCTGTAGGTATCTTGGCGTAATGTGAAAGCCTATGCATGTATGTCACAGCAAAGTAAATGTGTACCTTGATGAAGAGCTTCTGGTCCAGGTTGCGGATCGGGAAGGAGAAAGTCTCATTCCAGACAGGGTTGAGATTCTTATACACCACTTTACTTTTGTACAAGGTCTTCCCGTCCAGTTTGAATTTCACATATGGGTCACTTGTGCCTATGGAGAGAGCAGGGTTTTATTGACTATTTGCTAAATTTCTTAAATATTTCTTAGCTACAGTCCTTACATGTATTAGGGTCTCTTTTTTTATTTTCTAATCTTGAAATAAATTAAAATTCAGTTCTTATAAGCAATGGCTTAAAGACATCTCTACTATGGTAAATGCACTACTGTTCAAAATCTTTTTTTTATTATTTGTCATAAGTGACAGCAAAGACATTTAAAAAAAAAAAAAAAAAAAAAAAAAAAAAATAATAATAATAATAATAATAATCTATTTCAAGTAAATGCTGTTCTTTTGAAAACAGTCCTGTTCTCTTTTTTGAAAAAAAACAAACAAAAAAAAATCCCCCAAAAAATATTAAAAAGCACAACCTTTTTTTAACCTGTGATAATAAGAAATGCCCCTTGAGCAGCGAATCAGCACATTAGAATGATTTCTGAAGGATCATGTGACACTTAAGACTGGAGTAATGATGCTAAAATTTCAGCTTTGCATCACAGGAATAAATTACATTTTAAAATATATTAAATAGAAAACGGTTATTTTTAATTGTAATATTTCACAGTACAGTTTTACAGTATCAAATAAATGCAGCCTTGGTGAACATCAGAGACTATCAAAAACATTTAAAATGTTGATTTCTTTATTATTATTTTTTACAGTGATCCTCAAAAAAAGGAAGAAGAAAAAAAAAAGTTTCATTAAAGTAATAAATTTACTTTTATTCTTTCTTTGCAGGTTTGCTTTAAAAAATTACTAATATTTTAACAAATTTGTGCACCAAACTAAGTCAGTATGACAACCAACACGCAGGTCATTTTTTTTATGTGACAACAAAATCATAAAACAGGAAATGACATCACAGAGAGGACCCCTGTAGACCCTCATGATATGGTACGTCACATGTCTTAAAATCAATATGACCTTTTATGGCATGATAAGTTAGTTCAGCTTGAAATGTCAAAGGAATAAAGAAAATGTCAAAATGCATACAAAAAAATGCATAATAAAAATGACTCAAAATGCCTAACAGGTCTTAAAAATGTTTGAAAACACTCATAAAAATAATGATTTAAACACCTACACTCATGTGTATTCAATGTGCAAACAAAATGTGATTTTACTTTACATTTATTACCATTGAAACTTCAATTACTAATCAAAATACATCAAAAAAGGATGAAACGGATAATAGCAAACTTGGAACATCTGTATTTAAACAAGAGTTTGAACAGAATTGTCAATTCAGACACCGTAATCTGACTTCTAAATATGTAACCTAAGGTATTCCTTCAAGATAATATCTTCCATAACCTTTCAGTGAACTATGTGGCCAAGTATTTCAGGGAGATACTTGGCACAAACAAGTGCAGTCCCTATCATCTTCCCTTCAATCAGATGACATGTTTAGTAAACTTAGTTGGTTTAGTCATGTGTGTGGGTTTGCCTCTGACAAGGATGTGGTTAATACTTAAGTGCAACATCAGTGCATGAGGCAAAACCAGGCCGCTTCCGGAGAAGACTATCATTGTGAAAGAGAAAGAAGAGCTGTAACATGCTACAACTTCTGGTAGGGTCAAATTCAATAGAAATGGATAAAAATACGGGCCTTCAGTAAGTCTGTAAAGTCTTGCTGACTATGGCTTGGAAAATAACTCTGTTGTACCAATAGAGGGCGGCATGTAGTATGTTTGAACAAGTCCTATCCTTAGTTACTGCCTCCTTTGCCCCATTATCCACCACAATTTAAAGGGATAGTTCACCCAAAAACAAAAATTCAGTCATCATTTACTCAACTTTACATTGTTGTAAAACCTGTATGGGTTTCATTCTTCAAAATATTTTCTTTTGTGTTCAGCAGAAGAAAGAAACTCACACAGGTTTGGAACAACTTGAAGGTGAGTACATGTCATTTTCATTTTTTAGTGAATTATCATCAAAAGCAACCCTTTAACTGTGATTAAATCATCAGTGCTTGCTATTAATGCTTAAAAATCTGAAATGTTATTTATTACAATGGAGTAATGGCTGCTGGAAATTCAGCCATTCATTTGGAATGACAGGAATGAATTAAATTTTAAAATATATAATAACAATTATTTAAATTGCAATAATATTACACAATACTATTGTTTTCATCAAATAAATTCATCCTTGGTGAAAAACACAGACCGCAAACCAAACCTTTGAACGGTAGTGTATATTTGAATATCCTGTTCACCGATATTCTTTACAAAAGTAAAATGAGTTGCAATCAGCAATTCATGTTGACTTTAAAACAGCAATATAATATGTGAATATATCATCCACAACAAAGGCAGGTGTGCAAACACTGACTCCAACATGCAAATACTGACTGTAAAATCTCAAGCTTTTCTTATATAACAGACACACCTATGAAAACAGCCAATAAGCGAACTGAGGAAAAAGGTCAGTAACAGTATCCTAATCTTTCCAACAGTCTTTTTCTAAAGGAGGATCAATTAAGAAGGTTTCACCCTTCTTGAGAAAACTAAGCAATAGGAGAGCTCTGAAAAAGCTTAACAGGCCTGAGACCACAAATCATTAAATTACAGCGAAATACACATGCTTATAAACAGGAAAAGAGCTTGTTCAATAAGCCACGTAGCAATGACGCAATACAGACACAATAAACAGCAGTAAATGAGCTCGGGAAGAGGAAGTATACCAATGCATATCCTAGTCTCCACCTGTCTGTGTTTTTACATGTCTTAGACGAGTGTCTCATGTGCCAGTAAAGTCAATAGTGTGTTTTGAAGGTACAAGGTGTGTCTTGCATCAATGCAGGTGTGGCTGCAGACAGGTTTGAATGTGCTGAGAGGAATGTTGGCTGAAGTATGAAAGTAATGCACACGTTCTGGTGTTAAAGCAGTCAACTAAAGCAAAAATGAGTGATCGAATAGTGATAGAGTTCATTTAAAGCCTAGTAACACTGTCATTTGAAATGATACATTCACTATAAATTTATCATTTTTTTATTTATATTAAACGTGACTTATATACTTTCTATGCCAGTACTGTTGCTCTACAGAACTGCAAAAATAATGATTCGAAAACAACGAGTTTCCAACCTCAAATAAGTCAATTCCCTGCTAAATGGGTTATTAGAAGCAGTCCTGCCCTTAACTCACGCTATTGGTTAATTCAGTAGTAGACATGTTGGACCACTCAAACAAACCACTTTAAAGCAATGTTTTGAAAGCTTATTTACATTTGTCTCTACACAGTAAACTCTGGAAGGAAGTATTTGATATTGGCAAAAACACATCACATTAATGCATTTTGCTGGGCTGTGTTAACTCCTGCTGATAATGGGTACGCCTTTAACAAATATGCACTAATACAAAAACCACTGATTGTTATTAAAGTGTAGGATGTGTGTAGTGTTTCAGGGTGCCTTGCGTTCATACACAGATATCTGACACTCACCGCAGCGGTCTCTAATGACCAGTCCACGGCCCTCCTTCAGGCATATAGTGAGCAGATACGTTCTCTGAACTTCCTTCTGATGCTCATTCACTCCAGCTGTTTCTGTCTTCATGTCCAGAATCTGATTAAAAAAAAAGAAAAGCCAAAAATAAAAAAAAACAAGCTTTCATATAGGTCATTTGGACACTATATCTGTGTGTCTGTGTGACATGTCAAGCGGTGAGAGTAGTGTGACATGTTATAATTAAAACTATTTTAAGCAACATTTTTTGTCATTCTGTTTCGTCATTTATGAACTCAATTTGACTGTTTAGTGAACTGAAAAAACCCAAAAGGTCATTAAAAATAGAGAAAGAAAATTGAAGTTGTGACTAGTTACACCATCTCAAATACACACTTTCTTTTTATAGTACTCACATGCCTCTTTACCCCCTTACTTCTTTTTTTACTACTTCATATTTTTTTAAAACTTTCTCTCATTGACGAACACTGTTGTTATTATTATTCATTATTCATAATCTAATTACTCTGAAGTCAGTGTGGTATTTGCATATGAATTCAGATTTTTTTTTTTTTCTTCAGGAATTACAAGTTTTGTGCTGAATTTAAATAAAAAAAGTTTGTGTTAACTTGCCACATAAAAAATCTAGTAAATGTTAAAATGCTGTTTTATGCAACTTTATGCAACTTTCACATGGTCAGGAAGCAAACCTTGAGCCTTCAATGTCAGCTTCGGAAAAGAACACTTATTACGCACAAGTATGGTCCATTTCAGGGGCATTTAAATAATAGACTTAAACAACAAAATAACACACGCACACACCAAACATTCTAATACTTACATTATTGTGCTCGTTATCATGTATGGAGTATGTATCTGAACCATTTCTGTTGAAATGTGGCTTCTGTTTCCCCAAACACAAACACAACAAACAGAGCAGTGAATTACTTTTCTAGATATGATAAAAAAAAGCTACAAATTCATGAATCAATGGCGTGAAGAAATTTCCTCATTTATCCAAAGTCAGCATCTTGTAATCAAAAACAGTTTTATTTTGTCTTGGCGACTTCTGATTTCATGGCACATATTTCTAGAACAACACTGAAGATCATCTTTCTTAATATCTTTATTAAAAATTCCTTAGCCCCAGGGAGAATGAATGCTAAGCCACATAAACAAAGAACTTGAGGAATTCAATTTTCCACAGCTAGGAAATCTCAAAAACGTATACTTTACTATGACACACTTGTAAATTAGCTTACTGTAAAAGCTTTTAAAGATCCTGCTCTTTTAAAAACAAAGCAAAGTGTAATCCCAAATTAATCTTTCAACATCGGGTGACTCTGTTTAAGGTATTACAAACTGAATCACCTTGAAAAACTAGTAGCTGACTCACCCGTAAAGGTAAATATTCTCACATGCTATCCAGCATCCAAGCATCAAAAAATATGACAGCTATACTAAGATTGAAGAGGAAGATCACCAATGCAAAAGAAAGCAGTGTTACATAACTAACAAGCCGTCTACCTCCACCTGACCATGAAAGAATTCCGTTTGTGTGTTTATTTTAGGTGCCGTACAGTAAAGGTAGCATAACACTTCCCGGGTGGTCATTTGCATTTTAAACAAATGGAGAAGCACCAGTCTGCTTTAAATGAGTGTTATCACATTCTAGGGCTTTGAAATGTTATGACAAGTTCCTGCAGTGATGACTTGCTCGTGTTCAGAGGAACTGCCTTTCACAATAGAGTGATGCACCAAAAGTTTTTGATCAGTAAGAAGCTGCTGAAAATGTAGCTTTGATCACAGGAATAAATTACATTTTAAAATATATTTATATAGAAAAGTTATTTTAAACAGTAAAAATATTTCAGAATTTTACTGTTTTTGCTGTACTTTGGATCTAATAAATGTGGACTTGGTGAGCAGAAGAGACTTCTTTAAAAAAAACACTTGACCAGTAGTGTATTTTTCACTTTAGTTAAAAAGCTAACAGGATGCCAATGCAGTGAAAGCTACCAGAAATGCATGCAACTACAATCCATTTTAATAAAAAAGCAAGTTTTCTGTGTGATCTTTCTGAAACACGCAGTTGATAAAAATGAAAAGAACACGAGGAAGTACTAAGTTCACCAAAAGCATCAAATGCATGTAACACAATCTTGCTAGATGTTGCCCATAAAAAGCAGAGTCACAGAAAACTTCCTCCCTCCCTTGATGATTAACCCAACCGAAAGATCAAGATCACTGGGACGTTTACCTCTGCCAAGCTCTCTGATGAAGGAAGCTGCACCTGATCCATCTCATCTGTGGATTTGGAGATGTTGTGCTCCTCACAGGAGGCATCAGTGACTGACTCCTGCGAGGGCCAGCCGGTCGAGTCCAGCGAATCGTCGAGGCCGGTGCCGCCCACTTTCTTTCGCAGACTCACGCTGAGGGGGGTGGTTGGGCTTCTGTTGCAAGCAGAGGACGTCCGGAGGTCAGCTGGCTGCTGGTGGGCGGGGCTTTTTAGGGAGGACGTCCGACTCTTCTGCAGGACGTCCGCCATAGACGCTTTCATCCGCTGGTCCAACAAGCGCTCTTCTCTCACCTCCGGCTTGTTGGGGTTTTTGTCGCTGCCAACCCGCGAGTATCGGAAGAGTTTGGCTTTTTGGCGCAAACTGCCAATCATGGACTTTTTGTCCTCCATGAGAAGGGTGTTGGTGTGTGTGTTTAGGTGAATTTCTCAAGTCGGTCGCAAAGGCCTCTCTCTCACACACTAGAGCTGGCTTGTGACCAAGACCTGCAAGGACAATACGAGAAAGTAAATTAAACAAAAACGTCGCAATGGCATGATTAAAGTCGGCGTCCACATTCGCAAATCTAGCTTTAAGTCAACTTGAAATCAAAACTGACCCTATTTACTTTCATAGCACGTTTCCGATCTTACAATGAATGTAAGAAGTGGAGATGATTGACTACTCATGGAAAAATGAAGAAGAGAATTGGTATTTGTGGCAGTAGGAATGAAATTCTAGCTAAATAAGCTACAGTTGTGATATCATACTTGCTAGTGTTAGAATTGTAAAAGAAGGGTTACCTGTTTATTGCTGATTTAAAATATGTTGTTACTAAAACAATCTTGCCAAGTAGTTTTTGAGATAACAGTGTAAAAGTGCATTCAAATTATTTAGGACTAAATCTTTCTCTTCTTTAAAGTCTGAATTCAAGGGGAGCAGTTTGATTATATGAAAATCATTTCATGCGAAACAAATAGAAAAACGGCTCCAGGCTTACATGCACTGACTTGTTAGTATTAGCAGGTAAAATCAACATGAATATGAAAAATACCATGTTTACTTCACCTGTGGAAAAACTCTTGTGTCAGATGACCATAAATACAGTGTGCTGTAAAGACTGTTCATATCAACAGACTGTAATCTCAATTAACCTTGTTTAAACTGACACGTGTCAATCTGCATGTTTGTTTATATGCAACTTGATCTGCCATTAAAGCAAACATTTTCTGCATTTCCATGCACAGTTCCTTTTAAATTCTCTTGTGGAGTGACAAATGAATGAAGTACAAACATTTCATAGTATCTCAATTTATACAAGCATATGGATTTCAATAAAGCTGCCTGCATAATAAGTGTATAGTCACTTAAAATATTTTAATCTCTAAAATATTTTAAATTACTGTACATTTATGTTATTATATGTTTGTACATTACATAACTTTCCAAACATATTTCATCTACCCAAATATCTATGAATGTAAAAAAAACAAAAAATTCCTAAAAATGTTTCATGTTGCTGACAGAAAATCTTACCGTGTGCATTAAACTGCATAAAACGCACAAAACCCGATAAAGAACAATTTGTATTTGTAAATTGTACATTGCGTTAGTGTTTGGCGATTTGTACTTCTTCTAAAATGCAGTACACTATATTACTTCAACACATACACATGCTCAAATAGTATACATAAATACTGTATATATCTTGACACAATTATATTTTGTTAGCGGTTCTAGGAAGCTTATTCTAAAACAAGCTACCAGATATGTTAATCATCTATAAGTGACCAAACATTTGCTGTGCCTACATATTGATTTTTTCAGTTTTTTCAGAGAGAACAATCAATCAAGAACATACATGTTTGAGATTTCCATAAATCTGCACAGTGTCACCAAAGTCATGGTGCGCCAATCCGATATTCAGTATCGGTATCGCCCCGATACTTGCATTTTCTGCCGGTATCGGGTATCGGTCAGCCGAGACGGATCCAAATCCGATACTGTGCGCAGTGGTGCACTATATTTCAAATGTTCTGAAGCTGTTCCATAGTTTAATATAAGGTACAGATGAATATTTAAGTCAACTCTTCTCTACGCTGTAGCTGTCTGTCATCCTCCATTCAGCGTTCAAACTGCGTGTCGCGTTCGGTTACAACAGTCAAGAGGATAAAACACTCTCCCTGATGATTCAGTGTTCCTAATATTATACTTGATCTTTAAATGCAGATAAATGGTTTTGCATAAAAGGACTTTCTCCTGCTGGAGTTTCGTGCGGTTTCTAAATCGTGCTACTTTCTACCGGGTGTCTGTTAGATCACAACACTGTATGATCTTCACGAGCACAGTAACTGAAATTTAAAACTCTAAAAAGAAAAGGCTCAATAAAATAACGCACAAATTTAATACGCTACGCAGCAATATCTCTTCCCTTTGTTTTTTTTAATTTATTAAACATTTGCTCAGAAATACAAATGTAACAGAACTTGTGCCAAGGTAAACAGCAGGGTTCAAGGATGGTCAAACAAAACATAGCAATTACAAATCAAAAGAGAAAGAGTGAAGAAAAAATAAATAAAATGAATAAATAAAGGAGATAAATGAGAAAAAAATAAGAAATAAAATAAATAAACAGATCACGTAACAACAAACATACTCTTCCCTCAAAACACAAATTAATTATGAAATACAAATTATACAAAAACACCAAAAACTGAGCATACATTTAAAGTTTTAGTTGCCTTTTTGTTATAGGAGGTAGATAAAGATTTAATATAAATTTTAATATCTTCTTGAAAGTAAGAAAAGTGGGGGGTAACTTTCATCACCTTGCATTGTGCTTTGAACTTTTCTATGCGGAACGGGATGCGCATAAGCGTTTTGTGCCGCTCTGTATTTGAAGCCTTTCATATAATAATATTTTTGTGCAGTGAAAGATTATTAATAGCCTTTCTTGTTCGTCTCATGTGTCATATAGTGCTGCCCATACTGTGCTATACATTTAAAAGAAATGTCCTTTAATTTTACAGTATATTTTATATATAATATATATATATAACTTGTTTTTCATGAATGTATTTTACAACAATACAAAGAGCAATGTGTATCATTTTACCAGATTTAGTCCTACACTTATTCACTTTTATTTGCTCCCCACTAAATGTTTTTTCCCCCCACTAATTTTAGATTTTATAAAATTGTGGACTCATGATTTTTCTAGAGTAACTTTTGCTACTGAATCATCCACTAACCAAGTTTATAATAGTATTTGTCATAGATTATGATTATATATATTTTTCTTCATTTGTTATTCTTCTTTATAATGAAGTTGTCTATATTTAGTATATTGTGTAACACACAAAAGAGTAGTGATCAAGTCAACACACACTGAGGTATATAAAGATTTTAAAAAAAAGTGCTGGTATCGGATCGATATCGGTGTCGGCAGACACTCAAACATTTTGGTATCGGATTGGGATCGGTTCTGAAAAAGTGGTATCGAGCCAGCCCTAGTTTTAAACAGGCCTAACATGTTGTGGGTGTAATTCAAGCCACAAGCTCATCCCTCTGTCTTTGTGTGGAAGCATAATTTGACTTTACAGCTACACATCAGGCTTTTTTAACATGAGTGATAATGGAAAAGAGACAAAGGTGACTCAGGTGTTTGCTAAGGCAAGCATCACTATTATTATTGCTCATACTTATCAATAGGTTGTAAAGAGATAGAGATATAAATTACCTGACCCAAGGAAGTATTAAACATCAGAGCAGACATGAATGATGCAAATGATGAACGATTGAGATGCTATTGTGTTGGCAAGTCATCTGCGTCACAAATGCTACCTGGCAAATGATGACAAAAAGATTTGGGATGGGCTTTTTTGACTTGGGTTTGTAGGTAAGCTGCCAGAACACCCAATAACTGCCTACAGTAGCAATGTAGTCTAAAAAGAAAGAAAAAAAAGATAATACCACACCAGAATATTTCAAATGCACACACACTCGGGAACTAGAGAATATTACATGTTGAAAACTAATCCTTTAAGCTGCACTTATCAAAATAGGCCAAATGTTTGTTGTGCGAGTCATAAAAAGACAGAAAAAGTGATATCTAGATTTACTGAGATGACAAACTTTGCCAGGCAAGTACAGCCATTTCTGGAAATACAGATTTTGTTTATCATTATAATTCTAGTTATTAAAATTATTATTATTACAGTTGTTACATACTACCATATAGCCTATGTGACCGTGGACCACAAAACCAGTCCTAATGGTCGATTTTTTTTAAAATTGATATTTATACATCATCTGAAAGCTGAGATTTCCATTGATGTATGGTTTGTTCGGCTATGACAATATTTGGCCGAGTTACTATTTGAAAATTTGGAATCTGAGGGTGCAAAAAAATCAAAATATTGAGAAAATTGCCTTTAAAGGTGCCATAGAATGGAAAACTGTATTTACCTTGGCATAGTTGAATAAGTGTTCTGTACATGGAAATGACATACTGTGAGCCTCAAACACCATTGTTTCCTCCTTCTTATGTAAATCTTGTGAATAAAAAAGACCACTGAAAAACAGGCGAATCAGAACATAACACCGACTGTTACGTAATAGTCGGGATCACTAATAGTTATGCCCCCGACATTTGGATATACCCACCCATGTTCTAGGCCAGCGACCAGCCGTGAAGAAACAAGCGCAGACAACAGCGAAAATGGCAGATCATGGAAATAAATGCTATGTTCCAGGCTGTGCAGAGATGGGTTGGTGTCTGTATTCAGAAAGGCACGGAAAGCAAATAAAAAAATAATAAAATAATGCGAGCCACTAAAGGGACATGGTTAGCTCGTTGCTAGCTGTAGCCTGTTACAGTACATAAGATTTCACTTTCAACACATAAACAGAGTAGAGATGACTGAGGATGATGGCGAATGATTAACAGATCCTGAGCACCACTGACAAGCATCTGATCTTGTAAAATGTGTGGTAAGTACTGCCACTCTAGGTCTATAGTATAAACAGAGTACGTGCGATTGCGAATCTCGAAAGTGAAAGTAAAACACGATCATGCATTTGAAAACAGTTTCAATGCCCAGCATATTAATAGCGGCACCCTGATGCCCACATTTTATTTACAGTATAATTACCCAACGATATAACTGCGCGAGAATGTATTGAAATATATATATTTTCACTGTGTTTCCTTCCTGTGAGCTACTGAAATGAGCCGCACTGTGAAACAGCCAATCAAAGCAGAGCTCAACATTGCCGCACTGTGAAACAGCCAATCAGAGCAGAGCTCAACATTAATATTCATTACCCTTCCACATAAGCCAATAACAGACCGTTTCATTCTGGGGAGAAACCCTAGGGTTGTAAATGGACATATAAAACTGTTTCTGGAGATTTTTTTGCCCTTACCTAAGCCACATACCTTCTATGTAGATATCAGAGAACAACTTAAAATATTGTATCAATGCATTCTATGGCACCTTTAAAGTTGTCAAAATGAAGTTCTTAGCAATGCATATTACTAATCAAAAATTAAGTTGTGATATATTTATGATAGGAAATTTACAAAATATCTTCATGGAACATGACCTTTACTTAATATCCTAACGATTTTTGGCATAAAAGAAAAATCAATCATTTTTACCCATACAATGCATTTTTGGCTATAGCTACAGCTACAAATATACCTGTGCTACTTATGACTGGTTTTGTAGTCCAGGGTCACACACACACACACACACACACACATATATATATATATATATATATATAGATAGATAGATAGATAGATAGATAGTCAAAATTATTCAGCAAAATAAGATTTTCTTATCAAAGTGATAAAATGTTGTTGCAAAAATGAGTACACCCTCCTGAAAGTTACTAAATAAAAAAAATAATAAAAAAGTGTATAGGTTTAAGGCTATTTTTGATCAACAGGTAAGCATATTGAACCAAAACTTTTAAAGACAAGTAATTTCCTGACCATTAAAAGTGTTATATAGCGCACTGAATCATACTCAGATTTAATGCTGGCAGCAGTGGAACCACTTGGGAGAGAACTGCCAGGTGACTTATTTCTTAGCATAAAAGAGGACAGTGTTACAAGAGGAATACCAAATTATTGTATTAAGTGTGAAAATATAGCAGAAGTAGCACCAACATTCAAAAACAATGGACTTGTGACAAGGCTCCTGAAATAATCACGTCTTCACTTTAAGTTTTCATTTAGTGAATTTTTGCTAGAAAAAGAGCAGGAGGAATAGCATGCAAGTGTCCCAGAGCCGGCAAAAGCTATGAAAAAAGTGACGCTTTATCTCACAGAGTATGACGCAGCCTGCAGACGTGACATGCGTGGTTGTTGTCACCACTAGAATTGCCTACTGTAGCCAAAGCAAAATAAACTCATTTAACCTCTTCCAAGGCCTATATTTACAAAATAGAGACTTCTGGGTATCCATACTCTGGTCTCAAGAGACCAAATCAATCATTTCGGATCCAAAAGCATCCAAAATGTTCTGGTGTTGCTAGAGGAGGAGTACAGTGAGAAGTGCTTGGTACCCACAGTGACGTTCAGTGGTAGTAGGGATGTATTAGTGCTAAAGTTGTGGGGGAGTTGTGCTTTATCAGTGCTGTCATGAATTCACACACTACTGTGTGATGGAATGCAAAAACTTGAAACAGAAGATGCTTCCCAGCCCCTCTTTCCCTGCATTATTGGACATTTTTTCAGCATGACAATGAAGATATTCATTCTCCCAAGGTGAAAATCCTTCAGTGGACATGTATTTCACTCAATCTTAACACTCTTGAGCCGCTGTGGGGGATTCTGTGGAGACAAGCTGAGCAAAACTCCCCATTACAGACCAGAGCATTCAAGGAGGTCATCCTCCAGGAGTTAAACAGGACAGATGTGAAAATTTGTCATGAACTTGTACACTCAGTGCCAAGAAGGGTCAGAGCAGTATCTTTAAAGTTCTGGAGGACATACTAAGTACTAGAATATTTACATTGCTGAATTAAATCTAAGTATATATATATATATATATATATATATATATATATATATATATATATATATATATATATATTAGGGCTGTCAAACGATTAATCGCGATTAATCGCATCCAAATAAAGGATTTTTGTTTACAATATATGTGTGTCTTCTGTATATATTTATTTTGTATATATAAAGACACACATACATTATATATTTTGAAAATATTTACATTTAAAAGTTTTATATTTATATTCATATAATTTATATTATATAAAAATATATTTAATATATAAATATAACATGTTTTTTTTTAAATATATACATGCATGTGTTTGTATTTATATATACATAATAAATATACACAGTATACACACATATATTATGTAAATAAAAACTTTATTTGGGATGCGATGTCGCGATTAATAATTTGACATATATATATATATATATATATATATATATATATATATATACACACACACACACACACATAAATACACACACATATATATATATATATATATATATATATATATATATATATATATATATATATATATATATATATATATATATATATATATATACAAATAAAATTATTTATTGAAATAGATATTATTTATATTATTTTAATTATTTATTATTTTAGAAGTTATTTCTATCTATCTATCTACCCATCCATCCAAGTGACAGTAAAGACATTGATATAAAACAAATCTATTTAAAATAAATGCTGTTCTACTGTTGTTTTCTATTTATAAAAGAATATTGAAAAATGTATCACGGTTTTCACTGTTTCCAACATCAGTAATACTAAGACATGTTTCTTAATTGCCAAATTAGCATATTAGAATGATTTCTGAAAGATCATGTGACACTGAAGACTGGAGTAATGGCATATGTAGTATAGTAGTGTATAAGTATATATAAATTATTTCTAAAAAGCAATAGCTGCATAATCCTCTTAGGGGTTTAAATACTGTGAACATGAACTTAAGATTTAAAGCTTCAGGATATTATGCTTACATGCAGAGTATCCTAAAATCTGCCATAATGGCAAATTTGCAACACTACATGGGATGCCTCTCCCAATACAGTCTGAGTCATTATCAGGGACTGGATTACAGCCAACTAACCATTGTCAGGAAATGGCTAGGTAAATATCACAGAAGTGGTTTATGAGAAACACCACAGATAATTCTTGGTCTGTGTCAAAATGACTTCAAAACTATCATGATAAATAGTTTGATTTAGATTAACATGTAATTTAATACAGTATATGTTATCCTGAAGTCTAAACTATAGTAGGGCCCTATGAAATCCGTTTTATTTTTTCCCAAATTCCGTTTTATTTTTTTCTAAATTCTGTTTTTTCCGTTTTAATTTTTCTGGACTCCTTTTTAATGGTCAAATTAAATGTTATTAATCAAAAAGCATGTTTAATGAATTAAAATCATGAAACTTATACAATATAACATTAATTTATTAAAAATGTAACTAAAATGACATGTTTAGGGCCATATGAAATGTATTTTTTTTCACCTTATGTTTTATTGTTACCAAATTCTGTTTTAGTATGTCTAATTATTTGAATGCATACAAACAATTTTTATTTATTCTTACAGTAGCCTTATGAAATGTTTTTTCCCCCGCAGAAATTCTGTGTTGTGTATTTAAATTTTACTGGTTATCAGATGAAGGCATAAAACATTGATTTAATTTATATTTTAATTTATGAATATTAAAAATTTAAATTTTTGCCAAATAAAGGGGATTTACTATTAAAATGAAAATATTTTGTGATTATTTCTTAAAAAAAAAAAAGTTTTATTATTTTTCAACAGTAGTAGTAGTAGTAGTATTACGCACATTCTACTAAATAATAGTATATTACCTATTTCTGGCATAATGTCTTTAATAAGTTTAACCGAACTTTTATTTTGACGGGTTGCCGTGCATACCTTTAAAGTTCTGTGTAGTTCTACTCAAATAAAATGGTAAAATGCTCGTAAAGTGACTCACAGAGCAGTTTTGGAGATATTGTTCATGTATTTATGTCCTCATTGAGACGGCAGACGCTGAATCACCGCGAGCGCCACGCGCTCTGTGTATCAGAACCGCGCGTCTGCTCCATTCATACAGAGACGCGCAGAACATGCAGGATTCATATTTAAATCGACTTTTGCGGCTTAATATTTACAGATACTAGTCCATATCGCGATTTGATTTAAGTGTAATGACCCACTTTTGATTAATTCATCCAAACGTTGACAAATTCCGTGACATTCCGCGTTAATCTGTAAATTCCGTTTTTATGACTGGATTCCGCGATTCCGTCCGCGTTTACCGCATCGCGGAAATCATAGGGCCCTACTATAGCGATAATTTATTTATTTATTATTTGAGACGACTTTGAGGAACTATCAATATATTGCTTTTACAATTACTTGAGGAACTATAACTAAATTCAGTAGCTACAATATTTTACAATCAACTTTCAGAAAATACCCAATATTGCAAAAGTCTATTTACATCAGATTTCAAGAACACTTTCACTTTGCAGTTAATGATAACAAACTCAAATGTAATCTTTCGGTCAAAGGCTAATTCAAAGACATCAGTGTTTAAAAATCCTAAAGGTTGGATTGCACTGAAAAACATTTCATATATGGTAACCAATAAAAAAAAGATTTGTGGCTACAATGATATCAAGGACAATGGGACACAACCACTTACTCAAACTGCATTTAATCATTAACTTTTAAGTAAATAAAGCTGGTTTTAAAGTTAGGTTTGAGCTAACCGTTAAGGTGGAGCGGTCCAAATGGCATCCATGCGGCTTTTATAATGCTTTAAACACACTTCCTCTGTTTGGTCAATTGCCCATTAGTATTATCAGTTCATTCATTGGTACAGTCAGGCTCCGTCCCAGCTGTACAGTGAGTCCAGAGCCACATGCAGCTGTCAGAGCAATGTTATATGATATTTACAATCCACCTTTGGCGGTTTGTTTAGTTTCCTCCATATATGGTTGCTATGTTTAGATACTAGAGATAACATAAAGCAAAAGAAATCCTACTGAATTCAGGCCAAAATCAACAACTGGTGTGCATTTTCAAATATAGTACAGGATATCTGCTTGTCTATCCATCCATCTGGTTCCCACACATTTTGACCAATGAATATTTTCATGGGAACCTGTTCTAGTGCTCTGTAAAAGGAAGGTAATGTAAGAGAATTCCAAGCACAAGAAAATATTTTTAGCTTTTTTAATTCACAAAGGAACGTGTCAACACAATATCATTTTTCTTACTGAAGACAAATTAACAAAAGATTACTGCAGGCATTGTCCCTCCCACAACACAAACAATGGAACAACATTCACTTCCACAAAGAAGGATCTAATAATATCTGCAAAGTGACAACTGAAAATGTCAAGAATGCAGCAGTTATGAAACAAACAGATGCTTTATGATTGATCATATCTGTCTGTCACAATATTTCTACAATATGGAAGGAGTGTTAACAAAATGAAGTAAATAAAAATTGCAAGACACATTGCACATGTCATAAAAATGAATTAAATTCAATCAAAGGCATGCACATTTACTTGTGGGACAGTCCCAACAGGTAGGCTAGATGACTCAACATTGCAACATTCTTTTTCATTTATTCATTTGAATAAATCACTGTTACAGAAGTATTCCTACCTGAGGTCCAGCGTTTAATCCATTTCCTTTAAACCAAAGGCGTTTTGGATAAAGGAGAAAACATCTCATGTGTTCACAGCAGTGCTTTCACTAACTTCCTACTCTAGTACGAGTGACATGAGTAATGCAGCAAGACTTCACTGACGAGCTACCGAAATACAGCAAGTGGGTAGAAGGGCGATTAGCATGATTCATCTGCACATATTATTGGCCCGGAAGTTGTCCTTAATTGGTCAGGTAGGTTGGGTCTAAAAATAAGTTTATTGATTTACCTATCAGTTGTGCATTTAATCGATACTATTGTTTATCGGTGGCATTATTTAAGTTTTCAATTTAATGTCTATACCGCTGCTAAACTTTCGCGATGTCACGTGACACATGTTACTTTTCTCAGCGCTGGTAAGGATGGACCAATCACCAATGTTTGAGGTAACTAGCTAAATCATTTTATAAAGATTGATGGGATGCGTTTTCATTTGTGAAACAAGTAAGAATGTAAACCAAAATTGAAAAGATGATACTTTTTAGTGTAGAAATGGCTCTGAAAATTGTAAAATTCTACCGAGTTTTGAATTGGGCTCAATGGAGAATTGTGCGTTCTGAGCCACCAAGCGCCCCCTGCAAACACACTCACTGTCACATGAGAAATAGTAGTTTGTCAGCCTATAACAAGGCTGCTGTAATCTGTCAATCACATGGATCAGATTGTGATCTATTTTAGAGTTTCTCATAACCGTACGGATGCAATAATTCTTTTCCAGTTGTGAGATAACGTTATCATCAACAACTCGTTGCATGTTTTCTTTCGTAAAGCTGTCTTGACTTCTTGTGAATGACAAATATGCTCAAATGCAATCTGCAAACGAAAACTGTCTCAAGTGAGATTGAATACTGGATGAATAAATTCAGTTTAGTTCGTTTTGATACACTAATTCATATTAAATAGGGGTGCTGTCACCTAGTGGTTAAAAGATCAAGTAACCCAACTGTAAGTTTGCAAGTTTGATTATATTGTGCAGTTGTGGGCAGCTAAACCCCACGCCTTACAATATATATCATCATATTTTGGGGCACCCCAGGTTGATCAGATGTAACAACTCTTGAATCAGATAAATATGTTTTACTCTATCTTCTTTGCAACTGTTGATGCAATAGAGCATTGAATGAATGTTCAAAATGTAACTCAAAGCATTATGCTGCATTCTTGCAGAAATGACTTGCATTACGCAAAGAGTTCTGATCACTCAAGAAAATCCGTTTGACTGATTTTAAAACTAGTGAAATTATGGTAGTTTCCAGTAGTGTTCAGTGCAAAACAAATGAGAAAATGGTGGGAACAATGTCAACTCTGCATGCTTCCGTGGTGATGAGGAAAAAACCCCTCAAACATCATCAAAGAATTCACATCCTGTTAAATACCATAAACAGCCTTCTACAGAAGTGGATGACCTAGTTAATTATTATATAGCTGAAACCTTATATACCTCCAAAGCAGTTAAACCACACAAACAGCAACAGAAGTGAATAATATGTTTATTGCCATTTATCATGGTGTACAAACAATAAAGGGGGCAGCTTGACAGAGTTCCATAGATTGCATTGGCATCGGTGAAAAATGATTTTATATGGCATGAAGGAACATTTTGAGGACACTGTGTCAGCTGTCAAATAAAACCTGGTATTAGCAGCAAAATATCTAAAGTGAGTTCAATGTTCACAAAACAACTAGTAAATGGTTATAAAGCACGACTGTTCCCATCACATTCAGCAAAATCAGAATAAAGGATAAAAAACACTATAAAAGACATTCAAATATTTTATATATATATATATATATATATATATATATATATATATTTTTTTTTTTAAATGATTGTTATCAGGTATTTTAAAGTAACAGTATTTACATTGTATAAATGATATTAAACATCTAATTCACAAATTATTTTGAAAATTATTTGCGAATATGACGTTTATAGTGTTCTCTTATAGAGGCATTGTGGTTATAAGAACAAAAGAATCAAATTTATGATTAGCTCATTTTATCACCCACGAAGGCTTTGCTAGGTGGTTACATTAATAAATCTAATTAATCAATCATTTTTGGGCCATTTTATCATCTGTTCTCCACAAACCTTGAAAGAACTGAAAGTGTCATTTGGCTGCCAGTTGATGATTGAAATGCAGATACCTGAGGTCCATCTAAAACTTGACAGGCAAGTAAGCACTCCACGGAAGATTTTAAGTTTGCCCATAGAACAATAATGAAATAAAATTAAATGTCTTTTAAAATTTTTGATCACTAGGGCATCAAACTCATACACTAAACGACAAATAGTAAATCCCTATCAATATTTATATGGCTTTGATTGAGGATTCAGATAAAACACAAAAGATAAAATAACACATTTGGCTTGCAAAAAACTGCAAATAATGCAGCAAAGCTATTGACAAAAAATGTCAGACACTTCATAACAATATGAATATCCTAAAACAATACAAACAACGGAACACACTCATTTACAATAACTGTCTTCGTATTTCCCTTTCAGAGATGCTTCTTCACACGTCTAAAGCAGCACTTTGTGTTTGTTGAAAAACAGCAGTCTGCATATCTGAAATGTGACTTTAAAAAGCCATCCTAAGTCACCCAGCTGTCCGTGCGCATGCGTTTGACTGAGGGATCTTCCTGGCTCTCTGTCTCTGGTGATGATCTACTGCTTTGTCCCATGTGAGAGTCCAGCCGCTGGTCCTCACGGTCACTACCTTCATATGAACTACCAGAAGAGCTGAAGCTCTCGGCAGGAGAGCGGCCCACTTCCTGTCTGGAGCTGGGCCGAGGCCTGGTGTGGATGGTGGGGTATAGCGAGTGGCCAGCACGTTCTCTGGGAGGGGAGATGGGCTCTGATTTGATGCTGATGGAGTTGGTGGAAGAGTCAGAAGCCTGAACTTGAGGTTGTGTGGTTCTGGAGAGAACAAGGATAGTTATTTACAATAATGTTCAAACATTTAGTGTAAGTAAGATATTTTATTTTTTTAGAGAAATTAATTATAAAGTTGCATTAAACTGATCAAAGGTGACATTTATTATGTCAGAAAAGATTTCAATAACTGTTCTTTTGAACTTTCTATTTATCAAATAATCCAGTTTCCACAAAAAATATTATGCAGCACAACTGTTTTTAACACTTAATAAGATAATAATAAGAAATGTTTCTTGAGCAGCTAAACAATATATTAGAATGATTTCTGAAAGATCATGTGACACTGAAGCTTCAGGTTTGCATCATTTTAAAATATATTACAACAGAAAAGTTATTTTAACTTGTAATAATATTTCAAAATGTTTACTGTATTTTTGATCAAATAAATCTAGCCTTGGTGAGCATAAGAAACTTCAAAACTGCACCAATCCTAAACCTTTTTAATGGTAGTGTATGTCAACACGAAATCAAAATTGACATCATATTTTGTACCACATATTACTGGTCTTATTGTTCATGATTCATAAATTCAAGTTCAAAGAATAAAATGTTAACAAAAAATAATAAATGTAACTGCCCCTGAAACAACTTTATCATTTTGTTCTCACAAACAATAGTGAAAAATAAATTCATTAAAAAAAGTAAAATGGTTTGTGAACACAGTTGTGCATTTCTTGTTGTGCTAGACCCTTTTGAACCAAAGAAAAAAAAAAATCCCGTCTCTCATTAACTGGTATGACTTCAGCTGGACCCTTGACCAGTATGTACCAGTAACTTGTCCCACTTTCGAAACAACTTTTCTTTCAGCAGATGTAAAGTAATGTGTATGAAGTACATTTCAAATTAGGTATAAAATCTTTCTGTGGTTTAACACTTACGAGAGAATGAAGGAAATACATGCCATAATGTGGCATCACACCTCAATCCCGCATTCTCACCTCTGAGCACTGAAGCCTGGCAGAGCCTGATAACTGTGTTTCCATGAAGACCCTGTTCCTGATGTGACAGCCTCTGATGAACCGAAGCTGTGTAAAGAACTGGGCTCTGTACTGCTCAAAGTGAAATCTGTCAAATTAAACAGTTAAATAGTAAAATAAACTGTTAAACAGGAAAATATTCATTCAGCAGTGTCATGAAGTCCAGAAACTAGTATTATTAGATGATTTATTATGTACAGGTCAATTATATACCTGTAGTGAATGAGGAGGTCATGGCTGAGTACACAAGGCCCTGGGCATGTAGACTGGGGGTTGCCACGGATACAACGGGTGTGGTCAGTGATTGGCTGGACTGAGAGTTGTCTATTCTCTGAGGTTTAAAGGAACATGGTGGAACAAACAGGGATTGATTTGTGTGCAGGAAAAAGCTATTTACAGACAACAATGAAACTGTATTCAGTCTAAGCTCACTACTCGTTAATGTTCATGTTTTTTTCTTCAAAAATCAAATCCTTTGAGTATTTTCTGTTAACCACCAGTGTTGGTACATCATACTGCACTGTCACAGTAAGCAGATTAACATACATCACTTTACAAAATAATGCAGAGTTGGAGATGGCATTATGAATAAGTGCTGCCAATTAGCTAACATAAGAAACACCAACAAATTTGGGCACTTTAGCCATACTTAAAATGACTTAATGTCACTATATTACATGAAAAAACAAAACATAACAAAAGAAAGATACAGAGAATAGAACAGAACACAAAACAAAAGACAAAATAAAATAAATAGAAGATAACAAAGCAAATCAAAGCTAAGCAAAGAAAAACAAAAAAGAACAGAACAAAACAAAAGAAAACAAAAAACAAAATAGAGAACAAAGAAAAGCAAAATAAATATTATAACAAAATTATAATAAAATAAAGTATAAAATAAAAAAGACAAATAACAAAACAAAAATAAAACAAAAACAGAACAAAACAAAGCACAATAAAATACAATAACAGAGCAAAACAAAAACAAAAACAAAATAAATAAAAGAAAAAAATAAAACAAAAACAGAACAGAGCAAAGCAAATCAAAAGAAGCAAAATAAAACAAAAAATATATATACATGTCTGTCTTAAATGTCTAAATAATCTTTGGAAGCAGCTAGGTTTTCAATTAAATATTGTTTTAACCATAAACAGCAGTTTATAGAGGTTTCAGAGTAAGCTTTGGCTGTAATGTTTCTTTGAACCACTAGATGGCCTCATAGCATGTAACTGTTAAACACAAGGCAGCAGTAATAGAATCGATTTTATTACATTTTTAATGACCTAGTTAATGAGTCATTTTTTAAAAGCTTTTCTGAATAAAACTTTATCAAATTCCCCTTACCAAATGTTCCTCTCCTTCCTCTGGCGGCTTGCAAGAAATAGATTTAACGACAGTTTCAGACAGGTCAATACTTTCTCATTGTCTAATGATTTCAGGATGTTTCACTGACATATTACAGATCTGTAGCTGATGGCAGACAAAAGAAAGTCTCACCAGTGAAGAAGCGGTGCCCTTGCACACAGGAGGAATGAGCACTCTGAGATCAGGTTTGCGGCCCACTGTAGACGACGCATGAGATTTAGCCGAAACGACTCTTCCCATACTGTTTCCTTCTGAACCGCCGACAAAACCATTGGTTGAATGAGGCACAACAAAAAAGGATATTAATAAAATTTGGGTGAGGTATAGGTTAAAACTGTCAGCTAATGGTGTCAAAAAGGCACACCTTGGGTGGGCAGGATCAGTGATGACAAAAGAATTTTAAAAACTGAAAAATATTAATGGCATGTACAGTTCCATTCAAATGTTTGGTGTCAGTAAGATTTTTAAAATTTTCTTTGAATAGAAGTCTTTTATGTTCATCAAGGCTGCATTTATTTGATCAAAACTACAATGAAAATACAATTTAAATTAACACCCTTTGCAACCTTCTAAATGTCTTTACTGTCACTTTAAATGATCAATTAAATGAGTTTTTACTGAAGAAAAGTATTCATTTCTTCAAATAAAAAACTTACTGACCCCAAACTTTTAAATGGCAGGCTATTCTTTGAGTTTTTTTTTACTGTATTTATATGCAGCATATACACCCCCTGACAAAAGTCTTGTCGCCTATCCAAGTTGTAGGAACAACAAATAATAACTTGACTTCTAGTTGATCATTTGGAATCAGAAGTGGCTTATATGAAAGGCAAAGGCCTCTAGATTACGCTTATTTTACCAAAATAAAATCTTATCATGCCTTGATTTTTAATTATTTAATTAGGACAGAAAGGTCAGACTTTGCTTAGACAAAAGTCTTGTCACTTAACAGAAATAATGTACAGTACAGAACATAAAGTCATGGTGCAGTGGAAAAAGAATTAATATTGTGTATGACTCCCATGAGCTTGGAGGACTGCATCCATACGTCTCGGCAATGACTCAAATAACTTATTAATAAAGTCATCTGGAATGGCAAAGAAAGCATTCTTGCAGGACTCCCAGAGTTCATCAAGATTCTTTGGTTTCATCTTCAATGCCTCCTCCATCATCAATAATGTCCATGTCTGGTGACTGGGCTGGAGCACCTTGACCTTCTTTGCTTTCAGGAACTTTGATGTGGAGGCTTAAGTATGAGAAGGAGCGCCATCCTGCTGAAGAATTTGCCCTCTCCTGTGGTTTGGAATGTAATGGGCAGCAAGAATGTCTTGATACCTCAGGCTGTTGATGTTGCCATCCACTGTGCAGATCTCTCGCACGCCCCCATACTGAATGTAACCCCAAACCATGATTTTTCCTCCACCGAACTTGACTGTTTTCTGTGTGAATCTTGGGTCCATGCGGGTTCCAATAGGTCTTCTGCAGTATTTGCGACGATTGGGATGCAGTTCAATAGATGATTCATCGGAAAAATCAACCTTCTGCCACTTTTCCACAGTCCATCCTTCCTGCAAGCTGTGGGCCTTGGCAAATGCAACACGATTTTTTAGTTGTCTTCTGTTTAATGCTGGTTTCTGAGCACTAATTCGGCCATTGAGACCACTGCGTGAGAGAATTCGACAAACTGTTCTTGTAGATACAGGGGTTTCTGGTGACCAGTTGTTATGTAGCTCTGCTGCAGTTGAAAAAGGGCTGGCCCTGGACTGTCGAACCAACAAACGGTCCTCTCGAACAGTTGTCTTACGGGGTCTGCCTGACCTGGGCCTGTCATGAACTTCACCAGTTTCTTCAAATCTTTTTCTTATCCTCTCCACTTGACGTTTAGATACATTAAAGATGTCTGCCACCTCAGCAGGAGACTTGGTCTTCAGGCTCTTGATGATCAGCACTTTGGTCTGTGGTTGAATCTTTGGCATGCTGTCAGAGGTCAGGATGCATTTCAAATGAAGGTTGGGTGTGCTGGGGTTCTTCTTCTACACACCTGGGAATGTGTTAATTACAGTATTTGTCACAGGTGACGCTCTAATCTGTGATTGGTTGAATCCTTTAAAGATGTGACAAGACTTTTGTCTAAGCAAAGTCTGACCTTTCTGTCCTAATTAAATAATTAAAAATCAAGGCATGATAAGATTTTATTTTGGTAAAATAAGCGTAATCTAGAGGCCTTTGCCTTTCATATAAGCCACTTCTGATTCCAAATGATCAACTAGAAGTCAAGTTATTATTTGTTGTTCCTACAACTTGGATAGGCGACAAGACTTTTGTCAGGGGGTGTATAAGTTCAGTATGCTATAATGAAAACTTGATGGCTTCATGCCCATAATGCTGTAAATTACAGTAAATTATATACACATCCAGTTCTTTAGAAACATTCACATGATTTATGAATTTATAAATATTTATGGTTTGTAATCATGTAAGTACAATTGTAAATCACATGTTCAGTGTGTGTTCTTTAAACAGACTGACACCTTAGTGGGACTTCATCACTACGTTCGGACAGATTGTATAAGCTGACCAAAAAAGGAAGTACCTACCCACATGACTGGAGTGCACACCGTTTGGTAGAGGGACGTCTGAGGAACCTGGCATGCCATCTGAACATATGAACATTAATCAAACAAACAAGACCCTCATATGACTGATAAAAGTGACAGTTCACCCAAAAAATGAAAAGTCATCATTTACTCACCTTCAAATTCTTTCAAACCTGAATTAATTTCTTTCAGCTGTTGGACACAAAAGAAGATGTTTTGAAGAATGTTGGTAACTAAACAGTTGACGGTAACCATTGACTTCCATAGTATGGAAAAAAATACCATGGAAGTCAACGGCTACCGTCAACTGTTTGGTTACCAGCATTCTTCAAAATATCTTCTTTTGTGTCCAACTAGAAGTATAACTGATATGACTGAACCAAAGCAATGGCAATACCATAATATTTTGATGTTTACCATGGAAATAAATGAAAAAAAAAAAATCAACCACCGTATTTGCATGGAATTCCAAGCTACCTCAAAACATAACATGGAATTACTATTGCACAGCATTATCATGTATCATGTCCAGGAAACCACATCATGATGGTGTCGCATTCAAAGATGATGGTAATGATGTACAGTAGATATACTGACCCATGACAGCAGTGCTGTTGTTGCTCTGGAGGCTGTTGGAGGACAGAGACAGCATGCTGGCCCCGCTGAGGGACACTGGGGTGTCCAGAGAGCTGTCTGTGCTGTAGGACAGTGTGGTGGGGTTTGTGACAGGCAAAGTCAAAGGTATCGAGTAACTCTGCTGACCCAAAGCAGCCGGCTGATGGAGACAGAGAAGAAGATGTGAAGAGGATGTCCATTACTGATTACAAATGACATTATAAAAAATGTAGTAAGTAACATAAGCTGGATTACACATATTAGGAAATGCAGTCTGACTACTTTTTGATTACTTTTGACCCAACTTGTTTGTCACATAGACCTGAATTTTGTACCAAATTTATATATATATAAAAAAAAAAAAGTGTTTCATTTTTTGTTATCAATATTGAAAAAATTAAATTCACTGCGCTCAACTTTAGTCTTGGGTGCGGAGATCAATCAGCAACATCATATTCAAGTAAGGGATCCGCACTCGCTTAATCTTCTTAATCACTTTCAATTTATTTAAATTTTGCAACAGAGCAAACAACACTCAGACATTTCGGCAGCAAGCCTTCTTCAGTGAATCATATAATGACATTTCCCACAAGAGTTTTTAAAAAAGACGTGAAGTCCAAAGATCACCCGGTGAAAAGCCACCTAACAGGTGTTACTGACAGTGTTGCCAATTTAGCAAAGTTGTAGCTAGATTTAGCGACTTCCCCACCCCTTCTGAGACTTTTTTCAAAGGTTTGGGGACGAATATAGCAACTTCATGGACAAACCTTATCCAAGTTCTCATCTTGCCCACTGATATATATTCATCTTTATATAGATCAGTGAATTTGCCATTATGATGTCATTTAGTGACATTTAGCTACCAGTTTGAGCTACTTTAAATTGAAAGCAGTTGGCAACACTGGTTACTGATCATGAACTTATGTGACCAATCAGTGTTTTGAGTGGTTGTAAAGGTGTTGCTTTGTAGTTTATAAGGTGGTGTGGTGAGCACAAGGGAAGTGGGAAAAAAAGAGAGAAAAACATGCATCACACTTTGCTTACAAGTTTGTGATTTCTCATCATGTTGTCAAACTCTTCATTAATCTTCTGATATTTCTCCTCCGTGTGAGGTGTGAGGACATATGAAGCTTCTGGATCTGGGCTGTCACAACCTCGTTGTTCCTTCTTGCTCAGCACCTGTAAGGAGCAGCAAGAAGAACAGTATGATGGCGTTAAAACTCTAACATTCACTATGATTTTCAATGTCTATGCAAAAATACCATATACAAATATAAGGCTAGTCTGATAGCAATACACAAATGTAGATTATACTTCTTTGAAAATACCTTTTACTATACAGTATGAAAAATCGGATGGAGTGCAGTGCATACATAATATTGGAACAGCATCAAATGAGAACAATGCATAAGAGATTAAATATAAACCAAATATAAAACATAGTATTCAGCTACCTTGTATTTTTTAAATAGCAAGTAAAAAGTAGGCATTTAGAGTCTTATATTATTGTCACATGACCTCATCATATTGCATGTTTAATTGAACACTTGCCATCCAGTTATGATCTCTTATATACATCACACTGTAAATGGAAAGTCAAGTTGAGTACATTGCATTATGGGATGCACTACTGCATACATTTAACTTGGTTACATACTGCTCATTTTGGCAAATGTCATAAAGGTATTATATATATACAGAATATTTTCCCACCTACTGCTGAATATTACAATGCTAAAGCACAAGTGTAAGCGCAGGACAGTAGATTGAGGACTCTCTTGCAGCGGTTTGAGAGCCCTTATGAGAGTGAATGGAAATCAGAAGCTTATCTCATCCTCAGGCATCTGTAATGCTATAAATCTGTGCTTTAATGTTATAACTGGGCCTTATATTACACCTATGACTCAGATAGAGGTTGAAGAGTTCAGCTAGGAGGTTCTGACTCTCTATTAATCTGGAAAACAAATCTAGGCGCTAATAATATGGAAATCAAAACCAAAAAGATATGCAGTGAAGATTTTGACTAATGTGACAGGATCCACACCACCCTAATCATCATCATCATCGGCTCCAGGACGTCCAGGTTGAAGAAGTTAATGCACTTTATGACCAATTTCCTAGGTATAGTCATTCAGTAATCAATGTGAAATGGTCTCCAATAAAACACAAAAATGACACAATTTTCATATACAAATCTCAACTAAATCTCTTCAGAAACTGCAGAGGAGATGCATACTGTATAAGTAGTAGGAGCCTAAAGCAAAATTCTCCATTTAATCTCATTCCAGTCTGTCTTGAAGAAGAGATTGCATTTTAATTTTTTCTTTGCAATTGGATATTTGCATTTCCCTTAAAGGAATAGTTCACCCAAAAATGAAAATTGGCTGAAAATGTCCTCACCCTCACGCCATCCAATATGTAGAGTTTGTTTCTTCATCGGAACAGATTTGGAGAAATGTAGCATTATATCACTTGCTGACCAATGGATCCTCTGCAGTGAATGGGTGCCGTCAGAATGAGAGTCCAAACAGCTGATAAAAACATCACAATAATCCACAAGCAATCCATGCCACTCCAGTCCATCAACTAAGTGTAAATTTCACTTATGAAGTGAAAACTGATATATGCATATTTCTCTCCTGATTCAGATGAGACAACTTCTTCACTGCAGAAAGCGATATTATAGATTATGGACACGCAGCTTTTCACTTCACAAAATGTTAATAGATGGACTGGAGTGGTGTGGATTACTGTGATGTTTTTTTATCAGCTGTTTGGACTCTCATTCTGACGGCACCCATTCACTGCAGAGGATCCATTGGTGAGCAAGTGTTGTAATGCTAAATTCCTTAAACCTGTTCAGATGAAGAAACAAACTCATCTACATCTTGGATGGCCTGAGGGCAAGTACATTTTCAGCAAATTGTCATTTTTGGGTAAACTATTCCTATAACACTGAAGTACAATTAATTGTAACTTAGAAGAAGTTTTATTAATTTTCTTTTACAAAAGAAAATTATATTTTTCTAAATTATAGAAAAATATTTATATTTTTTATAAATTATAAATATAAATTAAATTTCTTTTACAGAAGAAAATTAGATAGATAACCCTCCTTATCAATCTTTAAAATAATTTCTATTTGAATTGATACATAACCGAATATCAAATTAAAGTGACAACTAAGCTCAAGGTTCCTATTGGCCTATATGGCATGTTAATATACTGTAAAACACAACCTCAGTAGTAAGTGTGTATGCTAATGTGAGACCAGCACATATAATGCATTTCTGTTACATGTAAGCGATTTGTGATTCATGGAGGCTAATGAGAGCAGTGCTCGCCAAGAATGCCACGTCCTTGACTGATAGTATCTCAGGTTTCCTCAGTGTGAATGTTGGATAAGACTGGATCCTTATTTTTAGCTACAACCAATTAGCACCACTCACAGAAAATCTGTTCACATGACTTCAGCACCAGCATTTAGCTACATATAGCTAGACGCTGAACACGCATTCACTTTAAACCTGGTATCTCTACAGAATTTATTGCTAATTGCAAACAAATATTGAACATACAAAAAAATGTATTTTTGGTCAAAAGCTTTTTTTTTTTTCTTTTTTTTTTTGGAGAACAAAATGTTAGCTGAACAGCACACCAGCATATTAGAATGATTTCTGAAGGATAATGTGACACTGAAAACTGGAGTTATGATGCTGAAAATTCAGCTTTGCATCAGAAATAAATTACATATTAAAATATAATCAAATAGAAAACTATGGAAGCCCATTTCTGGCAGGGAATTAAAAAAATAAAATAGGTTGCGACATTTTAGCTTTCAATTCTATTTCTAGAATTCTGAGAAAAAAAGTAAGAATTGTGAGATATAAACTCAGAACTGCGAGATATGATCTCAGATTTTTTTTCTTGCAATTCCAAGTTTACATCTCACAATTCTGTTTTTTTTTTTTTTTTTTTGCTTTTGCTATGGAATAAAAAATAAGAGAAGGTAATTACGACTTTTTAGTTTTATATCACAATTCTGACTTTCTGACTCTTGCAATTTTGAGTTTATATTTCACACTTCAGAATTGGAAGAAAAAAAGTTAGAATTGTGAGGAAAAAAAAAAAATCACAATTATCTTCTTAATTTTTTAATCCTGTGGCAGAAACAGGCTTCCATAGAAAACAACTCTTTTGATTTCACAATATTACTGTTTTACTGTATTTTGCTGCCTTTGTGAGCATAAGAGACTTCTTTCAAAAGCATTAAAAATCTTAATTCAATCTTCTGACAGGTGGTGTATAAGTTGCTTTAAATTAAAGCATCCACGAATAAATGTAAACACAGATGACAATTGCTTATAAAACATAATAAAAGGAAAAGCACAGAATAACCTTGGCTAGCATCACACGTTAACTGTAAATAGCATGTGAAATACGCATGTGAAAATGAAGATGTAATTTGAGCACATGCTTCACTGAAGACAGTGATCTATAATTACTCCAGCCTGCATGCTTGAAATGTGGCCCAACTGTTTGTTGACTGTATTACAACAACAGTAAAAGCAGCCCGCATCTCCAGATGCTACTGCTACTACATGCATTAGTGTAATCTGTTAAAGATGTTCTGTGAGATTCTATTCAATCAGATATAGGTCATAAGATTCAGAATGAATCAAGATCACTACTGTGAAACGTCATAAGAGATATCTGTGATCAGCAAAGCATTTTTAAACATTCATGGGAGCACATTAAAACGGGTCAGTTTAATACTGGTAATTATATTGCAACAAATAGCAACTGAGCTTTGATTCTGCTTTTGAACTTCACACGCTGAAGTGTGTAGCCACTTACTTCTACAATGTCCGAGTTGGTTCTACTCTCATGAGGTTCATTGTATTCTGTGTACTTGAGCAAGACCTTGTCCATGTCTGTGCTGGCATACTGGAAGAGCTTATTGGAGCTGTTGAAGATAATCAGGGCTATTTCACAGTCACACAGAACACTGAGCTCATATGCCTTCTTCATCAGACCAAACTTCCTCTTTGTGAACGTCACCTACAGCAAAAATGACAGGAGAAATATTAAAAAGGTTAGAAATGGTATGCTTGTGGTCAACGATATCAATTAAGGAGGTCAATTAACTTCACTGTTTAACTGTAGACTGATGTGGTTTCAGTAACAAATATTGTCTATGTTTACCTATTGTAAAAAAAAAAAAAAAATTTGGAAAGAAATTAAATCTTTTATTCCACAAAGGTGCATTATATTAAACAAAAATGACAATTACAATGTTATAAAATATTTCTATTTCAAAATGCTCTTTTGAACTTTCTATTAATTAAAGAATCCTGAAAAAAAAAAAATACAATTTCCACAGATTTATTAAGTGGTACAACTATTTTCAATATTGATACTAATAATGAATGTTTCTTGAGCAGTAAATCAGCATATCAGAATGATTTCTGAAGGATCATGTGACTCTGAAGACTGGAGTAATGATGCTGAAAATTCAGCTTTGACATCTTAGAAATAAATTACACTTTAAAATATATTACAGCAGAAAACAGTGCTTTTAAATTTGTAATAATTTCACAATATTAATGCTTTTACTGTTTTTATAATCTGACTTTTAAATGGCAGTATATTTAATATTAAATACAACTCCGGGCTTTTAATACTCTTACAGAAACTACTGTGGTACTGTGCTTTTTTTTCTTCTGAGTGTCCGCTCATTAATAGTATCGGAAGAAGTCATTCTTCAGGACTGTCTGACAGGACCCAGCTGTCAGGGTTGCCAGATCATCTCGTGTTTCCTGCCAATTATCACCCTCTCTGTGGAATCTCAAGCTTGCTGCCACTTCACAGCTGAGAAACAAATTCTTACAGCAGTACATGAAACACTGAGAATAAACTCTTTCCATGTTTGTTATCAATGTCACAGTGTAAAACCACATAAGAAATGCTCAAACAAAGCACTCCAGAGACTCCTGCAGAGGCAGCTGAGGAATGATTAATGCTTTTGGATAATAAGAAAATAATGATACAGTCAGGTTATTTACAATGTGGACCAAGCGTAATCAGGGTGAAAACAACAAGATAATATATTATTTATTATTCTATAGAATGGAAAGAAAACAGTACCAAAATTATCATGGTTTTAAGAAGACCATGATTTTTCGACAAACTCTTACTCAAAAATCTGTGGTGGTACCAATGCACATGTACATGGTATCCTATGAAAATACTACAGTACTTTGAAATGTACCACAGTACTGATTTTTTTTGGTACTTCCAAGAATACTATGTCCCAAAAAACAAAAATACAAAAAAGTATGTCAATGTCATGTTTTCTCTGAATATGATACTATATTTTTTTTAACACAATATAAAAACCATACTACTGTAAATACAGTACTCACACACCATATAAAAAGTACCATGAAATTACTAACTGATAATGTACAGTACCATTTAATATTTTGGGGTTAGTAAGACATACATAATGTTACAAAAGATTTCTATTCATTCTTTTGAACTTTATATTCATTCCTGAAAAAACAGTTTCTGACAAAAATATTAAGCAACACAACTGTTTTCAACATCAATAATAAGAAGAAATGTTCTTGAGCAGCAAATCGGCATATTAGAATGATTTCTGAAGGATCATGTGATCATGTGAAGACTGGAGTAATGATGCTGAAAATTTAGCTTTGCATCACGGAAATAAATTAGATTTGAACAAAAACCGTTATTTTAAACTGTAATAATATTTCACAATATTACTGTTTTACTAGATTTTTGATCAAATAAATGCAGCCTTGGTGAACAAACATGAGAGACGTCTTTCAAAAACAAACAAACAAAAAAAAAGGTAACGCGAACATTTTTTTAAAATGACGATCCTAACAGGAAGTCATTGGGCTTCTTACATCATGCTATCAATTAAACTATATCAATGTCTTCTACAAAATGGCTGAAAGTGAATTACTGTACTAACACCAAACTAACAACATGCAGTACAGAGGAATTATTCATCTACACAGGAATCTATTTCTGCATATGTATGTCACTGACTAAAACCTTCAGTGTAAATCACTGATCAAAAACACCAAAATACTCTCCCGAACAAGAGTGCCCAGACTCGATAGGGTTTGTGGTGCGGGTTGGTATTTTAAATTTAGATCCCAGTGCAGACTGGGTAAATTCAGGCCTGTCCCTGTGGTTTTGCTGTGAGTGATGGCCGTCAGGGGCAGAGAGAGACACTGTACAAGCCCTCAGACTGACCAATGTCCTAATGAGAGATGTGGAGCCCTGAACTGCTCTAATTACTGCGGGACTGCAGCCCGCTGAGGAACCCAGACAAGAGCTCCTGTGTGCGGACGCATGGAGGAGGGTCAGCCCGGTCCCACCACCACAGACCCCGAGTCTGACCTGCACATTCATTAAACACGCTTAAGAGACGTGGGGCGCTCCTGAGCGAACGCTTGAACAGATATAAATCAATGTACGTTAGGAATGAAGGTGTGGGATGCTCCCGCTGCTCCAATGGGTTTCAAAGCTGATTTGGAAGAAATCTTTGAAAAAGCCTCTGAACAGGTACAAGTCATCATTTTGTGACTTGGTGATGCAATTGGCTGAAACCAATGATTACAGATGCTGTTGATTATGGATCAGAATCAAAAGGATTTTAATTATTACCCTTTAAAAGAACCACTACAAAACTAAATGTGGTTCAGTGAAGAAATGCTCTGAGTCATTGAATAAATCACTGAATCACTTCATTCTTATAACTTGAATGTTTGTGTCTGATTTGTAAGTCTTTTTGACCAGTTCCTTTAAAAACGCAGTTTATAATAGTTACCTGCCCCGTGAATTGATTGCAAAGTTCATGTTTGTTTGAATTTGGTATCAACAAAATGAAACCAGTTCTAATAGTAATAACTAGTTTTATACTATTTTATACTAGTTAATGCTGATATCTAGAGACCGCTGTGACTGATAGCTGATTTATGTGCAAAAATACACCACAGTTCACAATGTAAGATTTTTAAAGATAAAGGAGTCTCTTATGCTCACCAAGGCTGCATTATTTTTTATTAAAAATACAATAAAAACAGTAATATTATGATATATTATTACAATTTATATAATAAATGTTTTATATTATAATATATTTTATTTTATTCATTCTATTCATAATAAATGCTGTTCTTTTGAACTTTATACTCTCTAAAGATTCACGAAAAATCAGTTTCCACAAAAAATATTGAGGAACACAACTGTTTTCAACATTGATAATAATCAGAATTCAATGCTGAAAACAGTTGTGCTGCGTAATATCTTTGCGGAAACGGTTATACATTCTTTTTTAATGAATATGAATATTTTTAGGGGGGTTTTCCCCACAAATTAATGAATTTAAATGCACATTTATCTTTAACATCAAGTAGCAGACTTGGAAAGCACCCAACTTTTTTTTTTTTTAAACCACAGTTTTAGTTTGGATCTCACCTGTCTGTTTCTCTCATCCATTATGCGAGTAATCTGGATCTTCTTTCGCCCCATTGTGACTTCCCTTTGTCTCTCTTTGCAAATCAAAATCCTCTTCACTCTTCGGTGACTATGACAGATTATGTTTTGGTTTTACTGCATTGTAAGAAAACACCTCCTCTCTGCATTCTCCACCACAACAGAACCTGCAAGAGATGCAAGGAGATGTTAGGCAAGATGACAAACAAAGCTTTTATGGAAATATACAGAATTTACATAAATACCATAAACAGCACAGAAGAAATACAAAAAAAAAAAAATCGCAAGCAACATTTCAGTGTCAAGACACACATTTCTGAACTCATCCATTTTCAAGATCTCTCTTGTAATCTGATTTGCTGGCTGGTGTAAACAGCATCAGATTTATGCTAAACCCACCGGATTATGGGGGCAGGAAAAGTCACTGCACTAGTACTGTAACGGTATTTCTCATTAACATGGATTCAAGCCATCTTATTTGCCATTAAAACCACATCATACAGCTACTAGTGTGCATAATCTACCACAAAAATCTGAAATTACAACATGTAATCTGGAGCAATCCTGAGAGAAAACCATCCATCATCACATCACATCACAGGCTGTCATTACATTCCAGTACAATATACATCCAAGAGAGAAACTTACTTTTGCTTGTATTTACTCCTCACTCACAATGCGTCACAAGAAATATAAGAAAATATCAAAAAATGTATCACTCCTACTATTTCTGGAGCTCATACGAACTAAAAAGTGGCTACAAGGGCTTTTTAAAACAGTTCCTCGTAAACCTGTTTTTAAAGAATTCCTGCCTAATGTTCTCAGTGAAGGAGCAGATCTTGAGATCTGAAGGAAGACAAAGGAACAACACCCATATTCCTGCACTTTCACACCTTCCCGCTCATCTCCACAGTTACCAGGGCAACCAAGGAGATGCCTTACATATGATCTATCAACTCTGTCTAAGTGAAAAAAGAAGAAGAAGGAGCCAATGCAATAAAATGACACCGCATATTTTAGCAATGCTTTTTCATTTTGTTTCTTATGTTTAGGACTGTACATTCAAATTTATATTTTGTATCTCACTTAGCAGACACTTTTATAAAAAGCAACATAAACTGCTTTTGACAAACATAAACATAATCAATTTATGCATTCCCTGTCTGAGCTACAAGAATACTTATAAGTTGTATATATATATATATATATATATATATATATATATATATAGCACCTATATATATAAATGACATTTTATTTCACAAGATAAAATGCTATATTTCAAATGCTAAGAGATTCATCATGCAAATGTACGAGTGAATGTCACTGCACACTGTCACTCTTCTGCTGATTTGCATTAACGTAGTTTGCATAGTTATACTTTCTGATTAAAGAGGGTTTGCATCTGTGGTTTATTATAAAAACACCACTTTTCCTGAAATGCAAACAACAAGCACGTTCAGTTCATTCAGTGCATACTGTTTCTGTATACATCTGAAGAAAAATACCTAAAAATATATATTAGGGGTGTAACAGTACACAAACATGTTCGGTGCGTACCTCGGTTTTGACGTCACGGTTCGGTATGGTTTCGGTACAGCAGTGGGGAAAAACTAAACATAAAATTGCTTCTTTTTTTTTTACTGAACTAATTGCGCTTTCTTTAAATAAATTCAATCATAGTTTTCTTAGTAATAGAAATCTACCTATCTACATTACTATACAACAGAGCCCAAACTTAAGTTTAAAAATGATTTATTTTTGTAAATATAATAATCAACACTCAACATAAAAAAAACGGTATGCAAACATGTAAATTGCACTTAATGCAGTTTTTAAATGAACTTCTAAATGATAAAAATGTCTATTTGTTGTTAAAATATATTCATTTACACAGTGGCTGTCATGACTTGTTTCATAACAGATTTATTTAAACACACATTAAATAATTAAGACATCACTAACAGGTAAAGTCAAATATAATGAGTATATAGTGCTCTTCTCTGCACTTCATTTGTCTAGCAAACTAACAAGCTGTGTTGGGTAAATGAAATGCATTTTGATTATTCAAAATCCATTTGATTGGATTCATATGAATCATCATCACTAAAAAAATATTTAATAAACATGAAATTTGTCTGGATAACATTTTAATTCATTCATTCATTTTTTTTAATCAAGTTATTAACATACAGTACTTCATTTCTAAAGGCTCCGTGAATCGATTTGACTGAATCACTAGAATGAACCGACTCAAATAAAACACATCAACACTAATCATCCCTACAAATCAAATCATCACTAATTTGAGTTCCATTCTCACAAAGTCTGTTTAATTAATCTATATTCTCATGAACGGAACTGAAAGATGCACTGCTGCAGATAAAAAAAAAAAAAGACCATCGTTTACAATGAGAGCCTATAACGGATGAATGTTTCCAGCAGACCAATGCGATTCAGTCAGAAACACAACTGGCATTGTTACACAGCACACAGACATGACATAATCTTGCTTATAGCCGTGCTCTGGAGCTTAGTAAATGTCTAACCTCCTTACATAAATCATTTTTACAATAATTCACTACACAAAACATGGACACAGCATTATACCCTGTGGTCTTATATGAGGACATACTAGGCCTCGTCTAGTAATTAAGGGTTGTGTGATTCTTTCCATAATAAATGCAGGCTGACACGACTAAGTTCTGCAAAACATCTGGCTTCAGGGGCCTTGTGTGTCTTATTTCTTTGTTGTTGAACATTTTATTATATATGTATGTTTTTGCTATTCAAAAAGATCTGTGCAAGCAATTATTTCTATTATGATGTAATTTAACTAGATTGTTTTATGTCATTACTGTCAGAAACACTCGTTTTTGTAGATCAGACAGATTGCTTTACAAAACACTGAGTTTCTTGAGTTCTTGGAAATGTGATCAGGGTTTAATTGTATGAGTTTTGGACCGGTTTATTTATAACCGACAACTGCCTGATGATCTTCTGTGAATAGCCAGTTTGGAGTCAAAAACAATGACGTTAATAATATTATGAAACATTATTACAATTTAAAATATTATTATAATGTATTATTATTATTATAAAAAAATACATTTTAAAATGTAATTTATTTCTGTGATGGCAAAATGTAATTTTCAACATCATTAGTCCAATCTTCAGTGTCATGGTCCTTCAGAAATCATTCTAATATGCTGATGTGCTGCTCAATAATTATTTCTTTTTATTATCAACAATGAAAACAGTTGTGCCGCTCAATATTTTTGTAGAAACTGTAATTCATTGTTTTTTAGGATTCTTTGTTGAAAAACGTTCAAAAGAACAGCATTTATTTGAAATTCAAATTACTGTCATATTTGATCAATTTAATTGTCCTTGCAGAATAAAAGTATACTTTTTTGAAATATTTTTGAAAGAAAAAAAATCTTAAACTTCAAATTCGCAATTGTAAAATATGAATTCACACCGAGAGATATAAAGTCACAATGATGAGAAAAAATAGTTGTAATTGTAAGATTAAAAAGTCAAAATTATGAGCCACAATTTTGAGATATAAAGTTGTAACTGTGCAACATAGAATTAGAATTAAATAAAAATATGTGTACACTTTATCTACAAAAATTAAAGATCATACTGCAAGTCATTGCTTAAACTAATGAAACTATACCAATAAAGCCCAGTCAACCTTGGCTTACATATTAGAGCCCAGTCAAAACTAAAAACTAAAAACACATTTAACACGATCTGCCAAATATCCCCAGAGGCCTATTCCTTACAGGTTCTTCTCCTCAGATTTGTTTTTGCTCTGTCGTTAATATTCTGCCCTTTCAGCAAATAGAACGCTTCCTATTTATGTTAGGACTTGAGCACACGCAACCAAAGAATCCCTGCTGAGTCCCAGACGTAAAAGAGCTACTGACAGACTCCATCCTGCTCTGCTTCTTCATGATATCATAAAGCTCACGCTGAGAACTAATGTACGCTAATCTCATGTTGTCTCTGAATTAGTTTGAATCAGGAATATCTCGACCTGAAACCATTTCTTTTTTGTGCAGTATGCACTCGAATCAAAAACACTGTATGCATGGATGCATACAATGTGAGCAGAGGCAAAATAACCAGTTTTCCATCCTCTCTTTCCACACTGACAGCGACTCTGAGAAATTCCAATCCAGAAGAAAGTCTTTAGTGATTGCAAACCAAATATTGACTACACTGTTTGAAGGAACTGATATGATTTCATACAGTCAGACCTAAACATTAGATCTGAAAGACCAGCACCCCAGATTATGGAAAATTCACTCTGGATATAAAGAATTCCAAACAAACCTCTAACATTTTACAACAGTAAAAGACAACAAACCATCAACCCTCTAAAGAAGCAATTTCTAAAGAGGATTGCTTTGAAGAATAGGATTAAAAGAAGACTAAGCCAACTCCAATTAGATCAGGAAACCTCAAGTGATCCTACGTATCGACAAGGTCAAAAGGGTGAACAGAAAGTAAAAAGGCACAACAGATGTCAAATATGAGTGGAGTGAATGTATGAACGGAACTACGCTTGAATGAATCAGATTCAAAACAAATTCAAATTCTGACTTGATTCGAAATCTCAGTCAGCTGGTTATTATTGCAAAGTAAAACCTCACGGTATCAGCCTAAAGAGGTTTGTTTTGTGATTACAATCAGCTGATTGTACATTATCATGCTTATTAGATGTCATTTACCAAAAAATACTGTAGACATAAAATACTGATTTGAATGGAAGTTATTTTATAACCTGAGAAGATAGATAGAAAACTAAGAAATCAGTTGCCATGAACAACTGTACATTTTCAATGGGTATTATATGCAAAAATTATTTAACTGCAGAATGGCACAACTGACCAATCAAAATCAAGTATGTAATAATAGATAAAATTCCTGTTGGTATACAGTCACATTTACTGTTGCTCTGCAAAATTTTGAGGCATGAGGGTACAAAAATTCACTAAACAGATTTCACATGTGTTTAAGCTAGTGAAAATCATGCACACATTTTATTAATGTAACCACACTTTATTCTTCAAAAATCCCCAAAGAATGCAATTCTCTCAAACTAATTTTAAAGTCCCCCTGGAGTCACTCATTTTATCCCTTAAAACTCTTTGACCATCAAAATGACATATTTAAATGTTTCATGAAAATAATTTCTTCACGCCTGGCTTGAATACAAATCCATACCCTTATCTTATTTAGTTTACACAGAACCATGAATATGCAAATTAGTTCCCACCTCCACTCAGTCACACCAGCTCTGACTACCGCTCCACTTTCACTCGGTTAACTGAAGTAGTAAATGCTACACAATGGCAAGTGGTAATATTTTGATTTAATTCAGCCATTTATGTTTGAACCAGAAACTGATTCCGGCTCACACAGGCTCGTCTACAAGTTGATGTATCAGAATGCTAATTCATTTTAAGTATCACTTCATTAGCCTTTGGTTTGACTATCAAAGAGCTAATAATGCGTGGCTAATGTAAACTATGTTCCTGTTCACCATCTCACACAGCTAGCTTCGATTTAAGGAGAAAATTCTCAACAATAGTGTTGAATGATGAATTTGCACATGGTTTGTCTTTAAGCATATTAAAAACCCCAGATAGGCAAGTAAACATGATTTTCACCACAGGTCTTTAAAGAATTATTTCTTACAGAATTTTATTAGAAGATACTCCTATTAATATAATGTGCAAATTGTTCCCTATAGTTCTAAACCTTTGCTAGATGTAATTGAGCACAATAATATGCCATGTGGCTCACAACAGAATTGTATCCTGTATTATACTGTATTTTACGCATTGCCAGACAGCTAGAGTAGTTGGCAGTCCAATCCCAGAGGCACAGCGCCAGCCCTCAAGCCCTCAGGTTTGGCCGCGATCGCTGAATCTTAACAGTCAGTCTAATAAAGCGCACTCATGCTCCTTCCTCAGATCTAATGTACAGTTTGATTTGGCAAAGCGCAGACGTTTCTATTTACACTTCACAAAAGCAAGCTTCATGGGGCTGCAGGGAGTCAGACTGGGGAGCTAATATTTAGAGACAATTATATTTGATTTCTGTATTTATCGAGTATAATTTCTGAAAGATGGTCAATTTATTTCATTTCAAACATGTGGGGTGGCAGTCAGGCAGAAGGCAGCCAGAGGTTTATGGCTCTGTTGTTGAATTTGACCCCATGTGAGCATGCAGTGAATTCTTCTGAAGTACAGACAATTCTGAAATGGTATGAAAGTATTACTTACACATGCATATATTAGGTTAGACGTGCCGTTAATTAAATTTCATGGATTAAACATAAAATTACACATAAAAACAACATGCATTCGTTTAAAAGGGCCAGTATAACTATAAAGTCCAAACAGACTAACTTCTGAGCTAGTCTTGGTAAACTGACAATCTGAAGCGGTCAAATGCAGCTTTGAAAGTGCACTAGAAAGAGAATCAATGGCATGACATTGGTCCATTATAGTGCTGTCAACCGATTAATCGCATCCAAAATAAAAGTTTTTGTTTAGCCTACATAATATATGTGTGTGTACCGTGTATTTATTATGTATCTATAAATACGCACACGCGCATGTATATATTTCAGAAAAAAAGTTATGTTTATATTAAATATATTTATATATAATATAAATTATATGAATATAAATATATACATGTAAATACCTGTAAATATTTTCAAAATATTTCTGTGTATTTATATATATATATATATACAGTGCCCTCCATAAGTATTGGAACAGTAAAGACAAAATTGCTCTGTTGGCTGTAGAGTCAAGACATTTGCAAATATGATTAAAAGATGAATATGAGACAAAACTACAGAATGTTACATTTTATTATTAGCCGTTTCAACACATACATGTTTTACCAAATAAAAAGAACAGCACTTTTAGGGTTCATCCCACTCATTGATGTGAGCATAAGTATTGGGACAGTTGAACATAAGGCAGATATAAAAGATTAAAAGCTATTATTTAGTTGCAGATCCCTTGCACACAATCACAGCAGTGAGTCTGTGACCCATAGACATCACCAGACTCTTGATCTCATCCTTTGAAATACTTTTCCCAGCCTTTAATGCAGCCAATTCCAATTGTTGCTTGTTTTGGGGAGTTTCTGCCTTTACTCTCCTCTTCAGCTGGTGAAATTCATGTTCATTTGGATTTAAATCTGGAGACTGACTTGGGCAATCTAAGACTTTCCATTTCTTTGCCCTTATAAATTCCTTAACTGAACTGGCAGGGTGTTTTGGGTCATTGTCCTGATGCAATATGAAGCACTTCCCAATGAATCTGGTGGCATTTTCTTGAATATTGGTGGGCAAGATGGTTTTGTACCCTTACAAATTCATTCTGCTACTGTCATCATACATTAAGTCATCAGTAAAGTTGAGAGGGCCTTTTCCAGATACAGCCATGCATGCCCATGCCATGACACCACCTCCACCATGCTTTACAGATTAGGCTGTATGGTTAGAATCATTTGCAGTTCCCTTTTTTTTCTCCACATTTTTGTTTTCCCATCACTTAGATAAAGGTTCATCTTTGTCTCATCAGTCCATAAACACAGTTCCAAAACTCTTCTGGCTCACCTTTGTGCTTTTTTGCAAACTCTAATCTTGCCTCTCTATTTTTGGTGCTGGTCAGAGGCTTGCATCTTGCTGTGTAGCATCTGTAATTCTGTGTCAAAGTCTCCTGAGGACAGTAAATTGTCAGAGCATCACCCCAGCTTTCTGGAAGTTGTTGGTGATTTTATAGACACATCTTTTAGGATTCATTTTCACAGCTTTTATGATTTGTCTGTCATCAACTACTGTTGTTTTCTCAGCCGATCAGGTCGTTGTTGGTTGCTGGTGTCGCTGGTGGTTTCCAAACTCTTGATTTCTCCATGCCCTTTGTTTTTGCTATAGCTCTAATTGACTTCCTCTTTTCTTTTAGCATCCAAATTGCTTGCTTTTCTCTCAAAGTCAGCTCCCTCATCTTCATCCTGGTTTGTGTGTGTCATCATCGAATGCAAGATTCAGAATGCAGAAGTAGTGGATATAACTGATACAACACATTCCCTGCTTTTAATATCTGAAGAATTAATGCAACAGGACACAGCTGATCACTCAGAAAGACCTGTGAGGCAACTGTTCCAGTACTTATGCTCACATCAGATAGGGGGATGAAACTCTAAAAGTGCTGAACTTCTTAGCTGGTAAATGTAAATGTAAAACATCTATGTGTTGAATCACCCAATAATAAAATGTGACATTCTGTAGTTTTGTGTCATATTCACCTTTAAACATATTTGTAAATGTCTTGACTCCACAGCCAACAGAGCAATTTTGCCTTTACTGTTCCAATACTTTTGGAGGGCACTGTATATACATATATTACGTAAACAAAAACTTTTATTTTGGATGCGATTAATCGTGTGACAGCATGGTCAGAAATAGTTGAAATTAGCCTATCATACTATCATAGCCATACATCTATGTACTAAGTAAACAATGTTAACACTCCTAAAGTTAAGATTTATATACAGCGGTCCTAGATATTAAATTCACACCTGAAATAATTTTTAATAACTGTTCATCTGAACCATTTTGCAAATAATTTGGCATTACTATTCAACTGATGTCAGTGTGATTTTTAGTGTAGCCTACTAGCATTTGACTTCTTTTTGCCTTCATTTTGAAAACTAATAAATGAATAAATGCACATAAATGCTACTAATATTTTCTTACCTAATCCAATGACATCTATAGTTACACTAAGTCTGGCTTTAAAAGTCCAATTATTTTGGGGCAAACAGTGCAAATGCCTGAAATGCTGCAAACCAAGAAAAAAAATCACATCTGTATAACTTACATATTCCATGTGACTGCACAATTAAAACTGTATTATTATGTAGTCTATATATCATAAGTCGATAAATAGCCTACTGCAAATAACATATTTAAATAAATGTAAAAATACTTTTAAAAGAGACGTACAGCAAACGGGTAGAAGATATAGCTAATATCAAGAATATAGCCCTATTACACGACTAAAGTGCAATTCAATACACGCAGTTTAAACTTTGTCTTTTTCCATTAAGCCCAACATCACTGACAGACGCGTTCAATAACAAAAGCGAGCGCTGATGACGTCACGCAACTGAGTGTAACTTAATTTATCAAAGGGAATAAATTAGCGAAGTGGATCAACGTGAAATTACATTACTTAATGTGACAACAAACGTTTTAATCCACATTGCTACATCAGAGAGCGGATGAGTTCTTACCTTCAGCCGGACGCTTTCAGATAGAGTTGGAGAAAGACAAAAGGAGCGCAACCCGAACGAATAGATTCAAACATGAGGATTGATGTATTATCCCGAGTCATTCTGGCTCTCGTGCATGCGCTGCTGGATGATCCAGCTCCTCCCTCCTACATCAGTGTCCTTCAGAGACCTTCCAGCCCACCTCACAAATACACTGATTGACTCGGGCTCCTGTGGCACCAGTTAACATGCCATATTATACACAACGCCTCATGCAGTACACAGCCTATCAACAATTACATCATCAGATTCTATCTATCTATCTATCTATGAGCGGAAACACATTTGTGCATAATCGTGTTATATATTAACACATTTGTATATAAATGTATAAAATAATAATTATAAAACGGATAGTTCCGGTCCTTAATTCTGATTGGTTAAGCCGCGTTCAAAGCTGTTGTAAATTACTCTACAAACATACACCTTTGTTTACTTTTGGGTTGCTTGGCAACCGCTTTGTTGCAACCACAACTGTTTCTGAGGAACTACATTGTTTGGTGGAAGAATACTGTTTTTTATTAATATCATTACACTTTATTTGCACTGTTTTATTTTGTGAAACCTTACTACCTACCAGTATTGCTTCTTGGGGCTTATTGCTTTATTTTGATATATGCAAAGAATTAAATAAAAACAAATTTGTGCATAAATAAAAGAATAATTTTGAGGGCATATGCAAAGAATTAAATTAATAAAGACACATTTGTGCATAAATAAAAGAATAATTTTGAGGGCATATGCAAAGAATTAAATTAATAAAGACACATTTGTGCATAAATAAAAGAATTTTGAGGGCATATGCAAACAATTAAATTAATAAAAATTAATTTGTGCATACATAAAAGAATAAGTTTGAGGACATATGCAAAGAATTAAATTAATAAAGACACTGTGCATAAATAAAAGAATAATTTTGAGGACATATTCAAAGAATTAAATTAATAAAAACACATTTGTGCATAAATAAAAGAATAATTTTGAGGGCATATGCAAAGAATTAAATTAATAAAGACACATTTGTGCACACATACACACATTCTTACACTTAAACACACACATATAGCATAGAGAGAGAGAGAGAGAGATAGAATTATTATTATAAATGAAATGTCTTTTTTTTCCTTTCAAAAGGAAATCTCCTTACAGTAATCTACTATGAATCTACTTTACTGTAGATGTCTAAATGTCATCTTAAGATATTTTAGTGAGAAGATGAACAGCAGCCAGGAGAGACATCTGTTGGCCTGTCATAGGGAATATATAGTGTCAGAGACAGGAAAATATATTACAATACATGTTCCATTCAGGGTGATTTATGAGATAGCTAAACATTAAGGCCTGAATGTTACAATTTCAGTGAAGTCAGAGGCAGTGGATGATGGGAGCTTTTTGCAGGCAGAACACAAATCAAATTAACTGGCAGAAATATAAATAAATCAATCAATTAAACAAACACACATTATAAATAATACATTTCCAAATTACTAAGGTAATAAGTAAAATAACAGGCTTGAACTATTTCCAATGCATTTATGCATGGGCTGGAAAAATTATTAAATCTTTTCATACCAAACATACACAAAATATGGGGGAAAAACAACTGAAAATTCCACTTGCACAAGCAATTAGACATGATTGTATTTGCATATATTTACATATCATTAGAGTGACTAATTTAACAACTTCCAAATATAGATTGAAAATCATTTTAAAATATATTGCACAACAAAATCGAAGCAAAGGACGTTTTGAGCATTTTCAGAAAGCATTTCTTCAGTTTTGAGCATGTGGAAGAGTAAAATATTGTCAATAAACCATAAGATCGTATTTCAATTCTCAGATCCCCAGAGCGGACATTTCATTGAACTCTGCTGCCTGTGCATTTCCAGATGATATACATAAAAATATCACAAGCAATATTGTTCCTAAGTGTCTAAAAGTAGTTATAGTGTCTCTAAGTTCTGTGTAAAGATGAATGCCATATAACAGCCATAATATGCCAGCTCTGACCCATCTCACGTATCAGATGCGGCTTCGGTTCTCTTTAAGTAAAACTCCCACATCAGTTGTCTCTTTTTTTGCCAAATCACAATGTTGTGATTCTGTGTATTTGGTGCATCAGATACAGCTTCCCAATATAGAGACAGTTTTATTCACAAACAATTCAAAATGGCTCAATATGAATTAAATTGAACTTAAGCACACATTTGAAATAAGAAATACCACAAGAGGTGTTTTAAACATTGTTATTATTGCCAAACATACCAACAAGAGCACAATTATCCAGTTATAAGTGCCAATGAAAGAACACTGTAATGTGTAAAGTTTAGCTGAACAAGCACTCTTAAGAGAAAATTCTGAGGACCTGACTGCTTTATTTGAGAAAACTGTAACAGTAACATCTACACATTAAATTAACGGGATACTTCACCCAAAAATGAAAATTACTTGATTTGGTCACCCTCAAGCATTCTATAGGTGTATATGACTTTCTTCTTTGAGATGAATACAATCGGAGTTATATTTTTTTTAAAAATGTCCTGACTCTTCCAAGCTTTATAATGGTAGTGAATGGGTGTTGAGATTTGGAAGCAAAATAAAGTGCATCCATCCATCATCAAAAGTGCTCCACACGGCTCCAGGGGGTTCATAAAGGTCTTCTGAAGTGAAGCGATGTGTTTGTGCAGTAAAAATATCCATATTTAAAACTTTATAAACCTGTAATCTCTAGCTTCCGCTAACTTTCGTACTTACATTCACGATAGAGTGGTGCTCCAGCGGATGACGTAGGACCTAGCGTAAACTCTGGTGAAAATCCTCCGACATTTTTCTTCACAAATCCTCATTTTGTACCTCTAATTCGTAACCGGTGCTTTGTTTTTCTGTTTGTCAATTCTCAGCAGAGCTTACGCTACGCCTACATCCAGCGTCATCCGCTGGAACGCGCGAACAACAGTTAGCGGAAGCTAGAGATTATGGTTAATAAAGTTTTAAATATGAATATTTTTCTCACACAAACACATCGCTTTGCTTCAGAAGGCCTTTTTTTAACCCCCCAGAGCCGTGTGGAGTACTTTTGATGATGGATGGATGCACTATATTTTGCTTCAAAATCTCAACACCCATTTACTGCCATAATAAAGCTGGGAAGAGCCAGGGTATTTTTTAATATAACTCTGATTGTTTTCATCTGAAAGAAGAAAGTCATATACACCTAGGATGGCTTGAGGGTGAGTAAATCATGGGGTAATTTTCATTTTTGGTTGAACTATCCCTTTAAGAAATTCATCCTCTTGCTCATCCTCTTGCTCACATCTAATAAAGGGACAGAGAATATTATAATACTGAACGGTGAACAATGGTTTGCTGCAGTATATGGCACACTGACTGACAGATGTAGTGTAGTATCAGCAAATCTCCACAATTCTCAGTCAAAGTCTCAGTGTTTTCAAAATATTACCTCACACAAAAATAGAACAAACCCTTGAAGCTGCCTTCAATAAGAACAATCAACTGCATGTTTTTCATTAAAGTTATTTGGCACTTTATAACAGTCTGTATCCAACATACAACAACAACACATGATTTTCTTTGAAAAGAGCAAATGAGTTACACAAATTACACACATTTACCTTTAAAAAGCCACTTTTAAAGTTAAGTATTGTGTCACGGTTAAAAACAGTATGAGATATGAATCTGAAGTAACATTACATTTCAGTAATATTTTCAGTAAAGGGATCTTGAAAAACAATTCTGTTTTCCTTTCAAATGGAAACAAAAATATCCATATTTCACCTAAAACTCACCAGTTTTAAGTATATCAAGATGGTTAAAACACAGAATAAATGTTACGTTTCTCAAGAAACCACCTGTGATTAAAGCCTGAACCTTTTTGCTTATAGTTAACCGTAATAATCCCAACACAAACAAGACTTGTACGGACCACTGATTGAAAAGCAGTTTGCTTCATTTCTTTCTACATTCATTTGTGAAATGCAATCAGGTTTAACCGCTGGTTTTGTTAAAAGATGTTACACACAGAAGAAGCTCAGACAGGGATCAGTTCTTTAAAGTCTCTGATGATATTCTTCAAGTCCTTCGTGAAGATGAAAGCACCATGAGCAGTGATGTGAGGATAGCATATGTGAGACGTTAGCCCTGCAGGTCAAACGTCCTCAGACAATGGCTAGAGCAGCAGTACGCTACAAAACTCACAGTGGTCCTGTGTGAGAAATACAAAGAGCAAGAAAGAAAATCCACTTATAATAATAATCGCTTATATAAACTTGTTGCCACAATGCTAGGGTGTTTCTGCTTGCCAGGTTCTTCTTTACTGGTCCAAGTTTCTATTGCAAATTTTCAGTTCAAGCTTAATAAATGCTTGATATGAACATAAACTTTCAAAAGATAATGCAAGAAATCAATGTGTATTATCTGACATAAGTCAGAATGTGCGTTAAGGTGATGGAAACCTCTTTTTCGCAAAAATGTAGACATGACCACACACAATTTTTTTTAATTTTCAGAAAAACACTTAAAAATGCAACATATTGGATGCTAACCAATATGACTCCAGTCCATATGTGACCCTGGACCACAAAACCAGTCATAAGGGTCAATTTTTCAAAATTGAGATTTATACATCACATGAAAGCTGAATAAATAAGCTTTCAATTGATGTATGGTTTGTTAGGATAGGACAATATTTGGCTGAGATACAACTATTTGAAAATCTGGAATCTGAGGGTGCAAAAAATCAAAATATTGAGAAACACACCTTTAAAGTTGTCCAAATGAAGTTCTTAGCAATGCATACTACTAATCAAAAATTAAGTTTTGATATATTTACGGTAAGAAATTTACAAAATATCTTCATGGAACATGATCTTTACTTAACATCCTAATGATTTTTGGCATAAAAGAAAAATCAATAATTTTGACCCATACAATGTATTTTTGGCTATTGCTACAAATATACTCCAGCGACTTAAGACTGGTTTTGTGGTCCAGGGTCACATATAATATATGGTTTAAATTACCATATGTAATATATGGTAACACTTTATGATAAGGTTCCATTTAATAACTTGAAAGAGCTAACAATGAAAAATGCGTAGCATTTATTAATCTTAGTCAATACGAATTTGGACATTTATGCATATATTATTAAAATAACAACTTTGATTTGTTAATATTATTCAATGAACCAGCACTAACATGAACTAACAATAAACAGCTGTATTTTCATGAACTAAAATGAACAGCTTAATAAACACTGTAACAAATACATTGCTCATTCTCAGTTGTTAATGCATTAACTAATGTTAACTAATTAGACCTAATTATTGACTGACCACTAATTTTTACACCTGTTTTTCTGTATACCAGGCAAAAATTGTAAGTTGGATTACTTTGAAAAGTACAAGCACATCTCTCCTCAACAAGTCAAACTCAGAAATCTAACGTTTAGGTTTAGGGATTTAAAAAAAAGACTAAGTAAAAACAATATTAGTAGTGATGCTCACCTTACAAAAAACAAAAACAAATAATAACGTATCAAAAAGACAGAAGTCAACACAACATAATGTAAATTTTGGGTATGGTTAGCTTAAGTGAATCTATCTCACAGGGAAAAAGCTTTCATACCTGAGATCAAAATATATATGCATGATAATGTGTGCGTATATAAGGGAGGTCATGTTACTCCCACAACATACATGATGAAGTGCTATTGAAACAGCGAGGGTTTCCTGGTATGAGTTCACAAAACACGCACACACATGACCTGAGACTGAAAACAGAGAGTATCACAGGAGTAAAAGAAGCAAATGAAAAAGATTTCCTTTCTCTCGCTCACACACGTGAACCGAGCACCGCTCGTCTCCAAACATCAGCCGAACACTCAGGGTAAAAGGTAACTGGTGAGTGGATTAGATCTCTTAATGCACGTGAAGTAGCTGAGAGCAGCAGTCGAGCAGGATGATTGGGTTACGCTGCTGGATGTTGATACCAAAACCACAGAGCTGCATTACGGAGCAAGCGCTGCTCATTTCAAGTCAGATGCTTTTAATGTTTTTAAAAGAAGTCTCTTTTTGCTCACCAAGGCTTCATTTATTTGATCAAAAATACAGTAAAAACTGTAATATTGAGAAATATTATTTTAAAAATAATATTTAATTAATTTTATTCAAAATAACAGTTGTCTATTTTAATATTTTTTAAAATGTAATTTATTTCTGTGATACAAAGCTGAATTTTCAGCATCATTTACTCAAATCTTCAGTGTCACATGATCCTTCAGGATTTGTTGATTAATGTTGAAAACCGCTGTGCTGCTTAATATTTTTCTAGAAATGGTAAAATTTTTGTTTTTAAAAGAAGTCATTTTAATTTTAATGTTTTTAAAAGAAGTCTCTTATTGCTCACCAAGGCTTCATTTATTTGATTAAAAATCCATTAAAAACAGTAATATTGTGAAATACTTTTAAAAATAATAATATTTAATTAAAAATAATAACAGTTTTCTATTTTAATATTTAAAAAAAAAAAAAAGTAATTTATTTCTGTGATACAAAACTGAATTTTTTCAGTTGAATTTTGATCATTTCAACTGTTCCGGGTGTAAGAAACCTTGAATAATATTATAAGTGGATAAAAATAAATATTAAAAAATAAAAGCGTTGAATATAAACATTTGAAATACAGAGTGACAAAGAAGAAACAAAAGGGAATTGTGCATCAGTACCTCTTGTGCACGCCTGCGAGTGCGGTCTCTCTGAGAGGAAACGGTTTAGGGTAGACGATGGTGAACATGGGCTGACTGCAGCGGTGGCAGTGACCCAGAGGCCACCGGACCACATCTAGCAGACTCTTAGGCAACAAGAACGGCGTCAGGAACTTCATACCTGCACACAAGACAGGAGAACATGACAACATTTAGGCTGGTGAATGTGAAGGAACCTGATGCTTTGTTGTAGGTTTGTTTGCAACTCTTACCCTTACTGGTCCAGTTGCGGGCCGCATGTAGAACTCTGCACGCCAGCTCCTCCAGAGGCAACACACGGTCAGTTTTAGAGCCGATAGCCTTCACTTCAGAGGGCAGAGGGACAGTCACATCTCCCAGCGTCAGACAGAGCTGCTTCATGTCAGAGATCTGCGCGGTGAGACCGCATCTGTGCATGCAGACAGATAAATAACTTCAAGCGAACAACACAGACATGTTGAAAAAGCCAGGAAACAATATATACACTGCCAAATCAGCGACTGTGATACTTTTTGTAATTGACTTCTAATGTCAGAAATTCTTGCATTTTTCCATCCAGAATATGCTTGGCTGTGGGATTGGTGAATCTCTCCTGAGAAATTGTGCAGCGGAAGCAGCAGAATGGTTTAAAAGTCAATAAGTCGAGTTCAAGTTTACAGTTCATAGAATTAGTTGGGAGATTTACTATAGCAAATCTTTAAAAGTTATTCAAGAGTTTTGTTGTCTGTCTGGGGAGAATGAGCTCTGCTTGCAGGGTTACATGTGTGAAAAAAATCAATGTTGTTTACTTTGAGATGGATGGAAAGTCTGACTGAAGACTCTACACACATTTTCCACTAGATTCTGTGGCACCGTTTGTCCAGTCGCTCACAGGAATCTCAATGAGCTCCACTTTGTTGCATGCTGATTTATTATTGTGTTAAATCATCTATTTTAGATTTGTTCTGGCCATAATCTCACATAATTTATTTAAAAAAGACAAAAGGTAAAAACAACAATAACAGAAAAAAAAAAAAAAAACTATTTTCTTGCACCCAAGACATTTGTTTCCTTATGTCTGAGCTATGAATGAGCTGGAAAAAATATCATTAATTTCTGTGAATTTAAATAACTTTAAAATGCAGGAAAATTAACAGACAGTTTTCTTTCAAAAAGACAGAGCTGAAAACATCACTAAACACAAGTTAAGTTCACTTAAATTAAAGGTTGTTATATTTTTAATGTTCTGTAATTTTTAATGAATGATAATTAAAAACTGTTAATTTGATCAATTCTTTATGTTGTTTCCACATTAATTTGGAGAATCAAGTGAATATATATTTATGATTACACAATTAAAATGCTAAATGTGATTAATCATAGAAAAATGTGCAATTAATTAGTTCATTTTTTTTAATGGACCATCAGCCCTACTTTATAGGCATTTTTAAAATGTGACATTTGGAATTTGATAACATACCACAACAACAAACAATAACTAACTCACTCACCCACTGCAGCCGATGACTTTGTTATAAAGATATGATGGGAGTCCCTTCAGATGAGCGTTGTTGTCCACAAAGACAAACTGCAGCTCCATGGAGCGCCCCAGATCTGACAAAAATATAAAACATCAGTACATCAGCAACAATGTCAAATAATTCACCTGGTACTTGTCCTCTAAAGTTACACAACTGATGAACAGAAAACTCTGTAGTTCACAAATATAAATAACTTGCGGCCTGTTCCTCACAAAATGCCATCATATAGTTTCACAGATCAAAATTTGGACTAAGCATAATTATGGACTAATTATGATGCTTACATTACCATTTAAATGTTTGGGATCAGTGGCATTTTTTAAATGTTTTTGAAAGAAGTCTCTTATGCGCATCAAGGCTGCATTTATTTGATGAAAAATACAGTAAAGATAAAAATGTTCTGAAATATTATTAGAATTTAAAATAATAATAAAATATTTAAATATTAAAATATTTTAACATTTTTATTTGACTATATTATAAATGTAATTTATTCCTGTGCTGCAAAGCTGAATTTTCAGCATCATTACTCCAGTCTTCCGTGTCACATGATCCTTCAGAAATAATTATAGTATGATGATTTGCTGCTCAAAACCATTTCTTCTTATTACCAATTTTCTTTTTTTTTTTTTTTTCAGAATTCTTTGATGAATATAAAGTTAATTAAAGCTGCAAGCAGCGATGAACGGGCCCTCGCACCCGGGCTCACCGCCATCGGTGGCTTCATAAAGACAAGGAACGGTGAGCAATATGCATTTAAAGAGGAAAATATAGAAGGAATGTCAAAGTCATTTATATCTGCCAAATCTGCTACCAGCTGGTGGCGCTATGTCTATAACTGAAGACTGGCATGTAGATGTCTTCAGGCCAGGACCCTTATCAAACATATGAAGTTTGGTGCAGATTGGACATTGCATGTTTCAGTTATTGTGAAACAAGACATAACCTGTTGCCAGCTGGTGGCGCTATGACTACAATCAGACATTAAATTTAGATGTCTTCAGGTTACACCCTTTAATCAAACATATGAAATCTGGTGCAAATTGAACATAGTATGTTTGAGTTAGTATAAAGCATGACTTATCCTATTGTCAACAGGTGGCGCTATGATTATAACTGAACATTGGCCTATAGTTGTCTTCAGGACATGAGTCTTACCAAAGATGTGAAGTTTGGTCCAGATTGGACATTGCATGTTGATGTTAGTGTAAAATAAGCCATTTCCTGTTGCCAACAGGTGGCGCTGTCATTATAATGCAATATTGGCCTTTAGATATGTTCAGGCCAGGACTCTTATCGAACATGTGAAGTTTGGGGCAGATCGGACATTTTATGGCTGAGTTATAACAACTTCCTGTTTCATGGCGAATCATCGAAATTTGTCAGGCCGCCACGGACACGCCCTTAAACGAAAACTCTAGATCTTCGCAATTTAACGTCACAAAGGGCTTTAGATTACACTGACCAAATTTGGTGTTCATCTGTATAAATCTCTAGGAGGAGTTCGTTAAAGTATGACACCTGAAATTGGCAAAAATGACACAAAATTTGCTGAGAAAATTAAAAATAACCGACTTCCTGTTGGGTTTTGGATTTTGCTCCAAGAGACTTTTTTGTAGGTATTGGTGTGTTACATGTGTGTACCGATTTTCATACATGTACGTCAAACGTAGCGGTCGGGGCACTTCCTTGAACGTGAATAGGTGGCGCTATCGAGCCATTTTGCCACACCCATTTCTGAAACCCATATCAGACGATTCATTTTGGAGAAGAAGAATAATAATAATAATAATTAAAGCTGCAAGCAGCGATGAAAGGGCCCTCGCACCCGGGCTCACCGCAATCACGTGGCCATAGGAAAACAGGGAACAGCGGGCAATATGCTTTTAAAGTGGTAAATATAGGAGGAATATGTAAAAGTCATTTATATGTGCCAAATTTCCTGCTGCCAACAGATTATAACTGAATATTGGCCTTTAGATGTCTTCAGGCCAGGACTCTTATAAAACGTGTGAATTTTGAGGCAGATTGGGCATTGCATGTTTAAGTTAGTGTAAAACAAGTCATTTCCTGTTGCCAGCAGGTGGCGCTATAATTATAACTGAATATTGGCCTTTAGACATGTTTAGGCCAGGAATCTTATAAAACGTGTGAAGTTTGGGGCAGATTGGCCATTGTATGCATGAGTAACAACAACCTCCTGTTTGATGGCATTAATAGCATGCTTTAGCACTTAGTAAGTGTTGCTAGCATGTTTGAGCTTGTTTCCAACATATTTAGCACACAATGTCATATTTTACTGTGTTGCTAATAGTGCATCAGAATGTTAATCATGTCACTTCCTATTGACAGTAGGTGGCGCTATAATTATAACTGAATACGAGCATGTAGATGTGTTTAGGGCAGGACTCTCATCAAACATGTGAAGTTTGAGGGAAATTGGACATTGTATGCATGAGTAACAACAACTTCCTGTTTGATGGCATTAATAGCATGCTTTAGTACTTGGGTAAGTGTTGCTAGCATGTTTGAGCATAGTTCTAGCATGTTTAGCACACAATGTCATATTTTACTGTGTTGCTAATAGTGCATCAGAGTGTTAAACATGTCACTTCCTATTGACAGTAGGTGGCGCTATAACTATAACTGAATCTTGGCATGCAGAAGTGTTCAGGACAGGACTCTCATCAAACTTGTTAAATTTGGGGCAGATTGAACACTGCATGCCTGAGTTACAGCAACTTCCTGTTTCATTGCATTAATAGCATGCTTTAGCACTTAGCTAAGTGTTGCTAGCATGTTTTAGTATGTTTGTAGCATGTTGGCAGCCTATTTAACACTTGTTGACACTTTTTAATATGCTCCTAGGAGTCCATTACAGTGTTAAACACTTATTGTTGCTTTTTAATATGGTGCTAAAGGTCCATAATGGTATTAAACATGGCACTTCCTGTTGCCAGCTGGTGGCGCTATGACTATAACTGAATACATAGTTGCGTATGTGTTCAGTACTGAACTCCTATCAAACGTGTGGTGGAGTTTGGGGGCAGACTGGACATTGCTTGCCTGAGTAACATCAACTTCCTGTTTCTTCTGCATTAATAAGATGCTTTAAAGACTTAGCTAAGTGTTGCTAAAGATGTTTTAGTAAGTTTCTAGGATGTTGCCAGCTCATTAACACTTGCTGACACTTTTTTGATATAAACCTAGGAGTCCTTAACAGTGTTAAACATGTCACTTCCTGTTGCCAGCAGGTGGCGCTATGACTACAACCGAATACGGATATGTAGATGTGTTCAGGACGCAATTCTTATCAAACTTGTTAAATTTGGGGCAGATTGAACACTGCATGCCTGAGTTACATCAACTTCCTGTTTCACTACATTAAAAGCATGATTTAAATTTTAGCTAAGTATTGCTAAGATGTTTTAGTATGTTTGTAGCTTGTTGGCAGCCTATTTAACACTTGTTGACACTTTTTAATATGCTCCTTGGAGTCCATTACAGTGTTAAACGTCACTTCCTGTTGTCAGCAGGTGGCGCTATAACTATAACTGAATCTTGGCATGGAGAAGTCGTTTAGACAGGATTCTCATCAAACTTGTTAAAATTTGGGGCAGATTGTACACTGCATGCCTGAGATACAGCAACTTCCTGTTTCACTACATTAAAAGCATGATTTAGCCCTTAGCTATGTTAAGTAAGATGTTTTAGTATGTTTGTAGCTTTTTGCCAGTCTATTTACGACTTGTTGACTTTTTAAGATTCTTTTTGGAGTCCTTAACAGTATTTTACATGTCACTTCCTGTTGCCAGCAGGTGGCGCTATGACTATAACTGAATATGAGCATGTAGATGTGTCTAGGAGAGGACACTTATCAAACTTGTTAAATTTGAGCAGATCGTGACACCTGTACATGCCTGAGTTACAGCAACTTCTGTTCACTGTATTTAATACATGTTTTATTTTCTTGGGCTAATTATCATGAGATGTTTAGTATGTTTATGGCATGTTGCTAGCCTAATATTTAACATTTAATGATAGTTTTTAAGATGTTGCTAGAAGTCAAATATAGGTTAAACATGACACTCCTATTGATAAGAAAGTATACAAGACTATAACTATATGACATGCAGATGTTCCAGGAGGATACTTAACAACTCATAATTAGAGACTGGTCATATGGCCTGAGCATGTAGTAATTTCCTGTTTCACTGCACAATAAGGCGTTTTAGCCTTTTGGCTAATTGTTATAGATGTATGGTATGTTTAGATAATACAATGATACCTAATGAGGTTTTTTAAGACAAATATAAATATCATTATAGTAATAACATACACTTCCTTGTTGACGCAGGTGGCCACACTATACCTGAACAGCATAGATGTTCAGAGAGTACTCACTGTAACTGGTAATTATGGGGGCAGACGACACTGTAATGCACAGAGCTACAGGCAATTCCTGTTCTACTGAATTAATAAAGATGCTTTGAAGCATCTCTTAGCTAATTGTTGCTAGCATGGTTTAATATGTTTCAGTATGTTGCCAGTCTATTTATCACTTGTTAACATTTTAATATGCCCCTAGGAGTTCATAACAGTGTTAAACATGACACTTCCTGCCAGCAGGTAGCGCTATGACTATAACTGAATGCGGGCATGTAGATGTTTTCAGACAGACTCTCATCAAACTTGTTATAACTTGGAGCAGATTGGACACTGCATGCCTGAGTTACAAGAATTTCCTGTTTCACTGCATTAATAAAGATGCTTTACACTTAGCTAAGTCTTGCCAACATGTTTAATTATGTTCTAGGTGCATGTTGCCAGCCTATTTAACACTTGCCGACACTTTTTAATATGTCTTGTGGAGTCCATAAAGGTGTTAAACATGTCACTTCCTGTTGCCAGCAGGTGGCGCTATGACTATAACTTAATATGAGCATGGAGATGTGTTCAGGAGAGTACACTTATCAAACTTGCTAAATTGCTGTGATTGGACACTGCATGCCTGAGTTACAGCAACTTCCTGTTTCACTGCATTAATAGCATGCTTTAGCACTTAGCTAAGTGTTGCTAGCATGTTTTAGTAAGTTTCTAGGATGTTGCTAACCTATTTAACACTTTTTGACACTTTTTAATATGTTCCTAGGAGTCCAAAGGTGTTAAACATGTCACTTCCTGGGTTGCCAGCAGGTGGCGCTATACTATAACTTAATATAGCCATGGGTATGTTCAGGACTGGAACTCCTATCAAACGTGTGAAACTGGGGCAGATCGGACACTGCTTGCCTGAGTTACAGCAACTTCCTGTTTCATGGCGAAACATCAAACTTTGTCAGGCCGTCAGGGACACGCCCCTTGACGAAAACTCAAGATCTTCGCAATTTAGCATCGCAAAGGCCTTATGATTACACTCAGCAAATTTGAAGACAATCCGATAAAAACTGTAGGAGGAGTTCGTCAAAGTACGAGGCCTGGAAATTGCAAAAACTGCTCAAAAATTGTACAGGAAATTCAAAATAACGTACTTAGTTTCATGAGTACTTTTTTGTAGGTAATGGTGTGTTACACATGTGTACCGATTTTCGTGCATGTACGTAAAACGTAGCTCGAGGCGCACTCTTTTGAAATTGTATAGGTGGCGCTATCGAGCCATTTTGCCACACCCACTTTTGAAAACCATATCAGATGTAAATTTTCGCCAGTTCTGACCCGTCTGCAAAGTTTCATGAGTTTTGGAGCATGTTTAGGCCCCCAAATAAGCGATTCACTTTGGAGAAGAAGAAGAAGAAGAAGAAGAAGAAGAAGAAGAAGAAACGGAGCAATTCCAATAGGGTCCTCACACCATCGGTGCTCGGGCCCTAATAAACGGAGCAATTCCAATAGGGTCCTCACACCATCGGTGCTCGGGCCCTAAATATAGCTGCAAGCAGCGATGGCGGGCCCAAGCCATCAGTGCAACCGCCATCCCGGTGGCATCACGGAAAAGGGGCACAGCGGGCACATGCATTTACAGTAACCCTCTGGCAGTCTGGTTTTTAGGGATACAGCAACTAAAGGGTTAATCCAAACTGTCAATTCTGTGAAAGACACACATACACACACACACACACACACACACACACACACACACACACACACACACACATATATATGCACACAACAATATATAAAACTTTGGTAACACTTTCAATAAGGTTTCAATTATTAACATTAAATATATTAATTAATATGAACAATATTTATATAGCTTTTATTAATTTTAGTCTCTCTTTCCTCTCTCACACTCATTCACTCGCACACACACACAAAGAACAACATATAAAACTTTTGTACCACTTTTCAATAAGTTTTTAGTTTTGAACATTATGTAAGTTAACATGAACAATATTTTTATAGCACTTACGAATCTTGGTTAATGATATGTTCAAAATTGACTACTACATTATTAATTAAAATTTCTGGTTAATGTACATCAGTTACTGTACCATGAACTAACATAAAGAATTTTTTACTTTATTTTTTAGAATTTGTTTTCTTAAGAAATATAGTAAAACAATGGTTGTTCATACTTAGTTGGTTAGTTTCGAATAAATTAATGTTAAAAAATGATATTATTGAACTATACTAGTTAACATGAACAATAATTATATAACATTTATTAATGTTAATTAATGTTAAGTAAAAATAATATTAATACATTATTAAAATATAAAGTTGTATCTTTTGAACATGACTATTTTTACTAACAATTAAATGATTAATAAATGCTGTAAAAAATATATTGTTCATTGTTAGTTCAAGTTAGTTAATGCATTCCCTAATGTTAACACATGAGACCTTATTATATAGTGTTACCTAAACCTTTAATGATTCATAAGCATTTTTAAAAGGTTTTATTGATCTATAAGCATTTGTGAAATATTTTGCCTGCATTACAGCTTAGTCATCATCTGAACTGTTTTACTGTTACATTCATGAGATGATGTAAATTCAGATGAATATCATGTCACAGGATGTCATAGTTCAGCATCAAATTAGTGTCAAATTATTATTTGCAGCACAAAAATTTATAAGACTATTATACTAAGTATGTATCTTTAGATTTTAATTTTTTTTTAATGGTGTAATTAAAATAATTATTAACCTAATTATATAAAATAATGCTGTAAGTGCCCTACAAATTAACTGGTCTTTGGACTTTTTTTTTTTCTCCCTAAGACTGACAAAAAAAGACACGGCCTAAGAGATTTCTTAAGCTATAATGCAATAAATAAATAAATAAATAAATACTCATTGATTTTTTTTCTAGTGATTAAAGAGATGTTTAAAAGTCTCTCTCTCTCTCTCTCTCTCTCTCTCACCTCCTCACCCTTACACTCACACTTAACACAGCTTAGTCTTCATCTGTGAGCTGAACTGTTTTACTGTTACATTTATGAGATGATATAAATTCAGATGAATATCATGTCATAGTTCAGCATCAAATTAGTGTCAAAAAATTATTTGCAGCAGAAAAATTTATAAGACCACGTGTATGTGTCTTTAAATTTTTTTATGTTGTAATTAACACAGTTATTAACCTAATTATATAAAATTATGTTGTCAGTGCCTTACAAATTAACTGGTTCTAGGATTTATTTTGTCCCTAAAACGGACAGAATAGGATAAGACCTTAGAGACTTCTTAAGCTGTAATGCAATAAATAAATAAAATAAATAAATAAATACTGATTGATCTTTATTGCTAGTGATTAAAAAGATGTTTAAAAGTCTCTCTCTCTCTCTCTCTCTCTCCCTCTCCCTCTCCCTCACCCACCCCCTCACCCAGCTCCACACTCAACACACACACACACACACAGAGACACACCCATCCACCCCCACACACACATAGTGCACACACATCTGATGTCTGAGTTTTTTAATTTTCTCTTATCCATAGAGTTTTGTAAAGTCATGAAACTAACCATACTTCTTCAGAATGACTTGTTCTATGTATGTAAAAAGTTTTGAAGTGTTTGGAAGCTGCACTTTAAAGATATAAGAAAATTACTGCTCTGTTTTAAAGTAAATTTAATAAATCGCCATTAATACACCGTTCAAGATATCCTAAATCCGTTCGCAATTTAGCATCTTCAGTATCTTGGCATCATGTTGACAAAGTTTGGTGTGGACTACTTGTTTTTTCTTGGAGGAGTATGAATTTATGTAGAGCCTGATTCCATGATTTTTTTGCTTGCATTACAGCTTAGTCTGCATCTGTCAGCTGAACTGTTTTACTGTTACTTTTAAACCATCAAAAGTTTAAACAGACCCTCTCTCTCTCTTTCTCTCTCTCCCCCTCCCCTTCAACCCACACTCAACTCAGTCACCTCAGTCACCCACCCCACACATCACACACACAGAAGCAGATTGACAAAACATGTCTGATCGTTTTTGAATTTTCTGCTATCCATAGTTTATTGTAAATTCATGGAATTAATCACATTTCCTCAGAATGACTTGTTCTGTGTATGTAAATTTTTTTGAAGTGTTTGGAAGTTGCTCTTTAAAGATAGAAAAAAATGAGCGCTATCTTTTTTTACTGTTACTTTAATGAATCACCATTGCCACACCGTTCAAGATATCCTAAATTCGTTCGCAATTTAACATCTTCAGTATATTGGTATCATGTTGACAAAGTTTGGTGTGAACTACTTGTTTCTGCTGGGAGGAGTATGAATTTATGTAGAGCCTGATTTTCCCAAATATTGACATTAAAAAAAAGGTAGCCGGCTTCCTGTTGGTCGTAGCTAATGAGTGTAAATTAGAAAGTTGTCCGGCTTGATTAGAACAATTTATGTACCGAGTTTGGTGTCTGTAGCTAAAACTAACCCCCCCATTTTTGACAAAAGGTGGCGCTATAGAGTGCCTCTTTCACGCCCGTTTATGAGCTTTTTCCAGTGTCTAACTAACATTAATACTCATATGTGTGTTGAGTTTCATGACATTCTAAACATGTTATCTGCTTCAAAATCACCAGAAAACAAAAATTGAAGTTTGACACGTTGCCATGGCAACAGTAGTTTAGCTATCAATATTCCCTTCACAGTTTTACATCGGCCGTGTTTTGACATTATTCTGATGAACTTTGAAGCAAATCGAGTAAAAATAAGATGCTGAATTCAAAGCATTTTGAAAATGACACATTTCCTGCTGCCAGTTGGTGGCGCTATAACTTTGACTCCTAATAGTCACATCTATGCGATCGGCATCATACAACGAACAAACCACTGAAGTTTGATCAAAATCAGACAATGTATGTGGATGTTATTAGACACATCCTGTCTCTCATTTTTCGCCATAACTTCATCGCCTCGCCACGGGCAAACCGTTCGAGATATCAAAAATCTCTTCGCAATTTAGCATCCCCAATGTCTTGTGATCATGTTCACCGAGTTTGGTGCTCATCTGTTGGAAATCCTCAGAGGAGTATATCAAATTCCAGAGCATGCGCTTTTTAAACAGCCCTGAATAGCTGACTTCCTGTTGGGCGGAGCCTATGACATACAGTGCGAAAGTTGTTCGGCTCAATGAGATCTATATGTGTACTGAGTTTCATATGAATACAAGCAAGTATGTTTGAGCTATACATCAAGTTTTCTGGCTGTGTTCCAGGGGGTGCCGTAGAGCCCCTGTGCCACGCCCGGGTCCCAGCCTCTGCAGCATCCTAATGACCGCAGATTCCAACGTGTGTGCCAATTTTCAAGAGTTTTTGAATATGTTAAGGCCCCCAAAAAGCCCCGGATAGTCGAATTTTTAAAAAAAAAAAAATAATAATAATTCTGAGAAAAACAAGAAGGCCCTGCGCCTTACTGGCTTGGGCCCTAATAATAAACAGAGCAGATTCAATAGGGTCCTCGCACCATCGGTGCTCGGGCCCTAAAAAGAACAGTACTTATTTGAAAAAAAATTTGTTGTTGCATAATAAATGTCTTTCAACTTAATGAATTCATGTTAAACAAAAGTATGAATTCTTTCAAAACAAAAATGCAAAAATATATATATACACACTACCGTTCAAAAGACTTGTAATGTTTTTGAAAGAAGTCTCTTATGCTCATCAAGGCTGCATTTATTTGATCAAAAATACAGAAAAAACAGTAATCTTGCAAAATGTTATTACAATATAAAATAATGGTTTCTATTTTAATATACTTTAAAGTATAATTTATTTCTGTGTGATGCAAAGCTGAATTTCCATCAGCCATTACTCCAGTCTAAAGTGTCACATGATCCTTCAGAAATCATTCTAATATGCTGATTTATTATCAGTGCTGGAAACTGTTGTGCTGCTTAATATTTTTTTGGAACCTGTGATACTTTTTTTCAGGATTCTTTGATGAACAAAAAGTTAAAAAGAAGAGCATTTATTTATAATGGAAATCTTTTCTAACCATATACACTACCGTTCAAAAGTTTTTATTCTTTTAAACCTTTTTTTCAGCAAGGATGTGTTAAATTGATAAAGAAGTGATAGCAAAGATTTATTTTGTTAGAAAAGATTTATATTTTGAATAAATGCGGTACTTTTTAATTTTTTATTCATCAAAGAATCCTGAAAAAAGTATTGCAGTTTCCAAAAAAAAATATGGCAGCACAACTGTTGCCAACACTAATCCTTCTAATAATAAATCAGCATATCAGAATGATTTCTGAAGGATCATGTGACACTTTAGACTGGAGTTATGGCTGATGGAAATTCAGCATTGCATCACAGAAATAAATTATATTTTAAAATAGAAACCATTATTTTATATTGTAACAACATTTTGCAAGATTACTGTTTTTTCTGTATTTTTGATCAAATAAATGCAGCCTTGATGAGCATAAGAGACTTCTTTAAAAAACATTACATTACATTTGAACGGTAGTGTATATATCTTACTGACTCCAAAATTTTGACCTTTTGTATAAATGTAAAGTTAACTTTCTTGGCAACACTATCGTATCTTCTCACCCAGGGGCAGTGATGTCAGGCAGTTGGCGGCCATGGAGAGCTCACTGAGGTCGGGCAGCAGACAGAGCTGGCGAGGAAGGCAGTGCAGCAGGTTGCGGTCTGCTGTCAGGCACTGCAGGGACAGACACTGGTGCAGACGCTCCGGAAGAGTCCTCAGGAGGTTCATAGACACGTCAAGAGTCTCCAGCTCTCGGAGATCTCCCAGCTCTACCAATACAAGCACATATACATTTCTGTTATAATATAGTTTCAATCAGGTAAAAGCAGGATATTATAATCCTAGGGAGTCACTTTATGCCCTCTGCTGGCAAAAACAGGAGCCGATACATTATGGGACATTGAAAAGGAACCATATTTGTGACAATGCATTTAAAATAAATAAATAAATAAATAAATAAAATCACACCTTCTCACATGTGTGCCATGTATGTCACTAGTTGAAATATGCTTGAAACTGGTGGAACAATCAACTGTAAATAAAACACTTCGTTTGGAATAATTCACATATGATAAATTAAAGCCATGAACAGTCCCGGCGTCAGATCAAACACTGCCCAATTAAAATGGAAAAGAGCAATAAAAAGACTGATATAAAACAACTGCGTGTTTTGAAGCAAAGCATTTAAAGAGAGCGTCAAAGAGCTTAATCATTTTCTCACAGTCTCTTTATGAACTTTTACTTCTCGGAAACATTTAAGTGTCACGTTGAGCAAAAAAAAATCTAAGTTTCTTTGCTAAATGAAGTTTAATTACTGCAATGTGTACTGAAGTTTAAAAGCTTCTGCTGATGCAGTTTCTTCATACTCAGCTGGTAAGTGAGAAATTAGTGGATGCCATTAAAGATTCTTAATTACACAGGGGAAAAAATGTTACAGATAATGTCTACGAATTAAATGGGCTGTTTAACTAGAAACATTATTAATTACACTGTTGCAGGAAGGCAGCACTGTATTTATATTCCGCTCTCATTTTTCACAGTCCTCTGCAAATAATTCAGAACCACACAGACTTCCTTCAACGTTTAGAATATTTCAATTTAAATAAATGCATTCACAGATTTAATGCTTTAATTGACACATGTAATTATTTGTATTCAATCCAAAATATTATTTTGAATGTTCTTAAGCATGCTCATAGATGACTTTTCTCTCTCACCTTGCGGAAGAAATTTCAGTTGATTGTTGGCCAATCGCAGATGTCGTAATGAGCGCAGCTGACCAATCTCTGGACAGATGACCTGAAGAGCGTTGTCACTCAGGTCTAGTGACTGCAGCTTCACTAGGTTTCCAATTGCTGGAATAACAACATAATGTATCATGTAATGCATAATGTGCCTGACATCAAAATATTGCTATGTACTGTATAATCATGAGATAAAATTACCTTGAGGAATTATCACAATGTTGTTTGAGTGCAGGTATCTAAAAGAAACAAAAGACAGATTGCAGGACTGTTTCATAATCTTGTTTTTCATCAGATGCAGTACAAATGTAGCTCAAATAATTATATATGTCCAAACTCAGACTCGACCAATTTACGTCACATAGTTATTATTTACGGGTGGGTAAGAAAACATCCCAAAGATTGAGGGACCTCTACTGGACAACAGTAATATTACAGTAATAGTACAGAGCTGACAACTAACACAACATTCTTATAACACCATAAACAAAATTCAGTTCTGTGAAGAAGAGTATAACAATGAGTAATACTCACAATTCTATCAAGTTGGGAAGTTTCTGAGCCAGGTTCTCTGGCTGACAGAAGGAAAACAGTATTAGGATGCTAAATATTTTTCAATAAAGGGCCAAAGCAAAAATGAAGACTAACATCACTGGGACTGAGATCTTACAAGTGTTGTGAGGGAGTTTCTCTTCATGAAGAGACGCTCCAGGAACTGCATCCCTTCATCTTTGAGGAGCTCCACAGGGAAATTGTTGAGGTTTCTGTAGTTCAGGAAAAGGTTCTTGTGTCGCTCTTGCTTGGCCATAAAAATCGCTTCATGGAGTTCAGAAGCCATGTCTTTGGCTGAGAGAGTTTTTCCCTCTTTCAGCTTCTACTTTTCCGTTCTGAAAGAAACATTTTTTTTTTTTTTTCAATTCTAAATAAATAAACATTATTAAAAATGAAGACAAACTATACAGAGCAATTGAAGATAAAAATGAAAAGGACAATATTAAAAAAAATAATATAACATAAACAATAAAATAATGATAAGAAGTAGCATAAATAATACTTAACCCATTGCTCCTTATTGGTTTTATCGGATCATATTGTACAGAATGACAGTGACACGAGAAAATACTGAACTGATGTTTACTAGCACACAGCTAGATGCATTATGTAATGTTAGATACTAAATAACGACATACTAACAGACCAGGATGAGGCCAAATATTGATGCTGTACTGTACTGTCATTCAGTCTAATAACACATGAACAGCGTAAACATAAATTAAGTCTCTACTAAAACCTAATCATCGACTACTTAGCAGCTCAAATTGTTGCTTTTTAGAATGAGCGAAACATAAAACTGGCCTATGCAATACAAAACGCGACAACGCATATCACTAACGAATCGCAACTTACATCGCATCCCTGTCGTGGATGAAATATGAAATATTCCCTCTTGAAAACCTCTGGAGTTGTTTGTGTACAGCACTAGCCTTCCGTCTGCGAGCAGACGCGTCACTGGATACAGGCAGAGAGCATCATGGGAAATGTAGTTTTTCTTACATCAAAAACCGCTAACGACCAATAATATAATATAATATAATATAATATAGTTTGGCTTCATTAATATTTATCAAATTCATATAAGAAAAAGCAGAAATCCTAAAGCTAATTGTAGTATAGTAATAATTCTAATGTTATATTAATGAAAAGAAATTTCAATGTGCAATTTATTTGTCTTCATGAACAACAAACGCTTTTGAAGACATTTGATGGAGTCCATGAGTTGCTCATGAAGTCATTGTTATTATTAAAAGCTACTGCTACCATATTGATTAATAAAGTAATAATAATGCATGATTTAATTATCCCCTTGCATGACCTCACTGAAAATACATCAAAGTCCTTTCTGAGACATTTGAACACTGTACAAAATGCTTTGAACCATGTTTGTTTTATGATTTCATAAATTCACTGAAATGCAAAATGAGACTTGTAGCTAATGCAGGTGAAAATATGCTTAATATGTTCATTTAATTAAAATCCAATTATAACACTGATATTATTTGTTAATATGCTGTGTGCCTTATGCATTAAGTATAATGCCAAAATAGAGTTCTGCTGCATGATTATTCATCCTACTTAATATACAAAAACAAATCACGAAGTGATTTATCTGTATTTACTATCAGTTAAATTTCTTTTTGTTTTTAATAAGTATCACACAAAAACAATATCTAAGCCATGTGCCATCATGTTAATCCTCTCCATATTCCTGGAGCACATTTCTTTTTTATTCAGTTTTACACAAAAGAAAGAAAAACAACACAAATAAAGTTAACAAGTGCCTTTTTTTTTAATCAGAACAGCCAGGTTTGAACAGACTTGGACCACAAAACTTTCTCCATTCTCCCCTCCCATTCTGGATCTGTAACCCTCTTTATATACTAACGCATACATACTGAGCTCATCTCAAATGAACAAGCAAACATTATGCTCCACTGGCATGGAGGAGTGAAATGAAACAACATGAAACACAACACAACTCTTCTTCACGTTCTAGATGGCGCCATCAGATCAAGAACACCTCCAATGCTCTTCTCTCAACCCTCACGCACTCAGAACCAACCGCGTGTCTGGAGCATCTGGTGAGATGATGGAGAGCAGCAGTTTTCAGCAGCAGGGTACAGTGAGCGCCTGTCCTTCTGACGGCCACCCAGAACCTTCAGCCCTGAGAATATCTAGCCCATAGTTAACAGATCTGGAATTGAGAAATCAGCCATTGGTCGGGTGTTACAGCTCTGTATCAGGAGACGGTCAGAGAGGAGCATTAGGACGGCGTCTTGTACAATCTGCGAGTAACAAAAACCATGAGAAAAGCAGGAAAAATGACCAACATTGGAGGGACGTAACATCGGTAGCACTATACGATCATCGTTTTTGTTTGGTTTTTTGTTTTTTTTCCAAAACGCTTCGCAATTATAAACATTTCCCTTATATAAAGATATTCTAGTGAAAAATTCAGGATATTTACAAGAATATCTTGTTCTGGATTTACATATTTCACAGAATATCATTTCAGTTTAATCAGCCCGATGTCTGCATGAACAATACGACATGAAGAAAATTCCAGCATTTCTCCAACCATGAGGTTGGAGATGCAAATGCAATATTACAATGAATCCGTAACGAAAAAGTCAAACAGAACAACGCCAACAGTGGGATTCAGAGATATGAAAGGGAGAGGAGATCAGAATCAGTATATGCTGAAAAATAAATTCATTCTAATTATTCCATCTATTGACTTTGCCCCAAGTTAAAAGATGGATAAATTAAACATCGACAACATTCCAGCACATTTGGAGTCAACTGTCAGACCTGTTCTTGTTTTAATCTCACAAATAAATAATAAACAAATTTAAGCAAGATCCGATAGGAAAGAAAGCAGCTAGTCGTACAAAATGTCCGTAACTCGGTAATTTCTCCACTCCGAGATTGTGGTTTGTAGCGTTTATGAGGTTTTACCCAGATACAGAGAGCAGTAATATTGTCCTTTTCATGAAAAAGGTCAGATGTACTTTATATATAGATACATAAAAAAAGAGTGAGGTAGATAAATGTCTGAAGCAAAAAAAAAAAAAAAAAAGTCCCCATGTCATGAAAAAAAGCATATAAAAATACCTCAAATGTAATCAAGTGGGGGGTGTTTACAGTGATTATAAATGTATCACAAAAAGGAAAATCTAAATAAATAATGAAAATAAAAAGGTCAGGGTGAGGGGGGAAAGAAAAAGTGACAGTTTTCCTTTGAAAAATCCTTCTAAAAAAAAAAAAAAAAAAAAAGACCCAAAAACTGGCGCTTACAGTCAAACCTGTATCTTAAATCGATGTAAGTGTTCTGTTACAAACACAACTTCTGCATAGAGATATGCTGAATCATATCTGTATAATGGTTTAATCAGGCTCTGCTCGGAAGGAAGGAAACGCAGAGTTTATAAGATCAGGGCCTTCAAAGGGCGGCAGGATCAGACACAAATAAGGCTGAACAATCAATGTAAAGAATGAGACGGGTCTATGAAATCAACTCAAATTTGGCCAAATTGTAAATCGTATTTTGCCGATTAAAGAGGAATGAATAGCGAGACAAGAACACATCGGGGTCCAAGACCTGAGAGTATTTGTTGCGCATTAATGTGATGAGAGACACAGTGTCGAGTTGTTACAGAATCACGTCGCCGAGTGCCGCCGTTAACTGCACGAAGACAGAAGATGGTGTGTTCAATTGCCGGTTTTGCTTTTAAAGACAGAGAATCTATCAAAAGAGAAGGGATTAAACAACATTTCATCGTAAAACTCAACTGTTAGAGTGAACCTTCTACGGTTTTTCTCATTTTGCAGACCTATAAAATGGACTGTAGTGGAAAGGCAAAGGATTACACCTGAAAAATCTCTTTACATTAATATATATGTGTATATATATATATATATATATATATATATATATATATATACACACACAGACACACACATATATATATATATATATATATACATATATGTATGTATATATGTGTATATATATATATATATATATATATTACATTACAACCACAAAAGAAAAACAATAATAAAATAGCAGCTTTTTTAGCACAGACATATAGATGATCAATCTGAACTGTAAAAAAGGTACAAAAGTGACCGACAAACGATGCACACGCTCTGTGGTCTGATGTACAACTGAATAACCAAGCGAGAGAATTGCTGTGAACATTTCAGCTCCACAAAGCCACAATTTTTTATCCGAATCCCTTTTAAAGTTTCTTTGTAAGGTAATATCTGCTGTACCTGTTCGACTTCAGAATTATTCCGTCCGAAATGCATCTAACCCGAAGCAAGACGACAGAAAATTGGAAATCTTGGATATCTCTCTCTATTGATTGTTTTTAAAGCAACAGTTCACCCAAAATTTGCTGAAAATGAACACACCCTCAGGTAAATGAGTTTGTTTCTTCATGGAGAAATGTAACATTGCATCACTTGCTCACCAATTGATCCTCTGCAGTGAATGGGTGCTGTCAGAATGAGAGTCCAAACAGCTGATTAAAACATCACAATAACCCACAAGTTACCAGTGCAAGTGTTATTATTGATTATGGACTCGTATTTTAGCCGGATGCAACAGTTTGAAATTAAAACCCCTTAATGATGAAACTGTTTTTTACAAACATGCAGCTTTTGACTTTACAAGATGTTAATTGATTGACTGGAGTGGTGCTGATTACTTGTGGATTACTGTGATGTTTTTAGCAGCTGTTTGGACTCTCATTCTGACGGCACCCATTCACTGCAGAGGATCCACTGGTGAGCAAGTGATGTAATGATAAATTTCTCCATCAACTTCGTGGATGGCCTGAGGGCGAGTAAATTTTTTGTACAATTTTCAATTTTGGGTGAATTATTACTTTAAGCAAAAGATGGTTTGTATCACCAGGGTAAAAAGCTGTTGTATGCATTTTGAGGAATATGGATGCATGGGGATTTAAATGACAATTTGGCAACATTAAAAAAAAGAAAGACATTTGGCAGATTTGAGAATTTCTTCTCCACTACGTTGCACAGCCAGAGATTTGGAGAAAATGGAAGCCAAAGATCTCCATACCCAGATCTGAGTTAAGTCAGAGGAACAAACTCCTAAGACGGGCGGAAGAAAAAAAACGCACACATCTTTCTGTAATTTAGACACACGTCTTTGGAAACAAAGACAAGAGCAAGTGCTTCGCCGTTGGAGTCGCTTCGAGATATGCAGAGCGTGTCGTAATAATGCCACCGTACCACTACTGGCTCTGATAGGCCTTCAAACCAGTTTTGGAAGTTTAGAAAAGTAACAAAACGTAACAAAAACAGTCAGCCTATCGAGTGCGAGAGTGAAGGTCATGGGTTTTCAGTCAGTGATCCAGTCTGCGGAAATAACAAATGAGTTCATGTCAATCAATTCAACGATTCAATCGAAATACACAAAAAACAAAGAAATCCAAACTTTGTCCGTTGAGGTATGATTGAAAAGACCGATTGCCTGGACTCTCAGTTTGTACCATTTTGTCTTTCCTTGTCTCTTTATTTTCATATTTCATCTCAGGAGACCACACAGTGGCTTGACAGACAGAGACGTGTCCGGAAATGGGAGCGGGCCGTCGATCAGCAAGCCGACGACTGGGGCAAAGGCAAGGCACGCTCGTTCTTACGGCCCCCGTTCATGTGAGCGTAAGGCTGGGCCTCGTCAAACGGGCTCCGGAGAACCATCGAGGGCCCGTTTGCCGCAGACGCGGGGAGCGGGTGCTTGTCTGTGGAGCTGGGGGAAGAAGGCGTCGAGGACGGGCCGGAGCCCTGGGATGCGGGGGCACACTGTTGAGGAGAGGCCAGAGAGGGCGCGAGGGGCTGCAGGCTGGAGGACGGCTCCAGGGGAACGTTCTCCATGGTTCCAACGTTCTCCATGTCCAGCTCTTCCGTGTCCGGAGGCTTGTTCTCCTCACTGTAGAAGAAGCTCGTCTCCTTGAAACCCGCCTCTAGGTCGTCCTTGATGCTGCTGATGATCTCCAGGAAGGACGGTCGCATTTTGGGGTTGTACTGCCAGCACATGCGCATCAGTTCAAACCTGAAAGAGCACACAAAGAAAAGTTCAGCAACATTGTCCTCGAGAAACATCAAAAACAGTTGTTGTAGAGTCCAAATGACTGATTGATATTTGGCCATTTTAAGATTATCAGCATCAGATGAAAGCAGGGTATGTGTGTCTGATGAACAGACCAGTTAATATCAGTTGCAAAGTTTCTAACAACAGTTCATGAGAAAAAAAACAACACATAAAACGCATATATACAGGCACGATAACAGATACGTAACAGATAAAGGAACAAATATTTTTAGGGAAAGTTGTGTTAAAAGAAAAAAACAAGTTTTGAGCAGAAATGCCTTTTTTACCGTTAATTTGTATTAAACGTACTTCTAAAAATCTCACTTGGTTTGCTTTATCTGAAAAAAAAAAGCCCCTTTTAAACTTAATTTGGTATTGTTTTGGAATTAGTACAACTTTGATGAGTCATTTTGATCCATTTCAAATGTTGACCACTGTATATTACTTAAAAATATATATACACACAAATTTTAAAGTAATAAATAATATTTATACTTTTTAAAAAAATTTACATGCACTGTATATACAATTTACATGTATTGACTACTTAACAGATCAATAAATCTATCTTTTTGATTTGTCGTTGAAAGACTGTCTCTAAATTTAAAATCATATCAGTTTATATATTATAAAATATATTAATGTATTTAATAATCTGTAATAATTTAAAATTATTCGCAATACAATCTATATTTTAATTATACTTTATAATTTAATTATAGTCTATAATTATATTATATAACTAGTAGGGGTGGAATGGTTCAACTTACGGTTCGGTTTGTATCACGGTTTTAGAGTCATTGTTTCGGTATGGTACGGTATGTGCTATGTTTAGGGAAAAACTATACTGTCAAATAAAAATAAAGAAAATAAGAATAATCTAACTACAAGCAACAACACACATAAATACAATAGAGTAAAGATACAAATAAAATAAACAGTGATTTTTAGTTGTTTTTTTTTAGGTAGGTCTAATATTAGATTTTAGGTACAAAAATTGAATAAAGTAATCAAATGTAAAATAACACTGCATATTTTACAAAGATTAAAATTAAAGATGAATTAATAGATTAATAAAGATTAATCTTTATTAAAGTTACAAAAGCTATCAAGAGCAGTGAGTGATTTCCTTCTTGTTGCTGAATGACTAATATTAAGAAAGTGCTGTCACTTTAAGAGAATGATCTGATACAGTACGTTCAGCTGGCTATACCAAGACGTGCATTTTGACATATTTTTGTGTGAATTTGTCCATTCAAACACAAGACTTCAGAGAGAGCTAAATATTTGCTCTTTCTGAGGTGCGGGTTTGTGCGCCTCAGTTGAGCGCTCGCACAAATCTTCTCACTGCGCGTGAGCTCGTGTCCTCTGGCTCTTAAATGTTTAAACTGGCAAGGCATAAATGAGTTTAGTTTAAACACAGATATCAACGTGTGCTGTTCAGGTCAGCACGATGACGGAATAAATGACTCCTCATATTGCAGCATACGGCATTCGCATTTAACAAGCGTGAATTATTTGTCCATGTTTTTTTTCCGTTTGTTTTTTTAAATCGCTGTTATTGTAATGTACTGGGAAGCCATCCATCAACAGAAACATACATTAGCCAAACCCTGTTTGTTTTACGTGTTGTTATTTATAACAAAGCATATTACAGATGCGTTGTCAGATTTAAGTTGAATCGCGGTCCTAGTGCGTGCCGAACCGTGTGTGGAGAACCGTTCCACCCCTAATAACTAGTATAGTATATAACTATAGATATTTAATATTGCGCTATTAGACATTGTCATGTATACTGCTACTATAACTATAATTCATAATAACTTGTTCATACCGCCTACGCCTACTTGCCGTAGCTCTGAACAACAGGTGGCAGTGTGACGAATCAGTAACATAAACATGCATGCTATCAGCGGTTACGTCCTAAACACAGCTGCAGTGAGCTCATGGTGAATGCTGTGACCTCTTTACTGCACAACAAACACACAACTGTGATGAAATCACACTCTGCAGAGCTGGAGAGGAGGCCCGAGAGCACCAGCAAAGGGGAACTGCTACACTTACAGAGGGGGGAAAAATAAAAGCATACAATCTCACTGACACTGGAGCATTCCAGTTCACCATTTTAATTATACACAAACAGGCTAAGAATACCAGAGGAGTCTGCTGAAATAAATACTGGGATCCCTGTGCCAGCTCACACACTAGTCGAGTAACACACACCATTAGTCCTACAAACACCAGCGCCGGCTGCACACCCACACACAGCTAGCGCAAACATCAGCTGACAGATACAAATACCCGTGCACCACATACACAAACATTCACACCAGCAAATCCAAGTGCGGTATTTTTGCCGTCTCACACACACTCACTCACACCGGGGCTTTTGGCTCTCCAGCTGTGAGACAGAGAGACTGGACTCACTGCCCTCAGTGCCTCCAGCTTGTTTTTCCTGCATGGCACTAAATGAAGTTTCCATTGATGGGGAGGTTCAGGCTGATTTTAGCACCTCCAGTGTTAAAAGTGCCATATGAACAAGCCTTAAGCCTGCAGTAACCTTTGGAAGGACAAAGTATGGATTTTTTTCCACCAAGATGAGGAAAAATTGAGTTCTTAGAAACATGGAAAAAAGTGAAGTTCTTAGAAACGTGATTATTGTAATTAATTTCATACATTTTGGATGTTATTTATATATTTTCTTTATAGATTTCATATCGTATGATGATTATATTTCATATAAATATAAGTTATAACTATACACAGATGTCTAAAAGGTTTCACTGTTTGCATCATTCACTTAGTTTTTCTTATACAGAAATCAAAGTGATCCTGCTTTGATTTAGTTTTTTTTTTAATTACTAGAGCAAATATAAAACAGCTGGTGATGTTATGTGTGAAATATTACTCTTCAGTCTCAATCTATCAATCTTATTTGTCAACAGTCAGCATTTTACTTGTGTGTGAAACAAGTAAACAGTACATAGAAATAACTAGAAAAAATGTTAAGGCAGGACTTGATTTTATGCATCAGGAATAGATTACATACTAGAAATGAGTCAACTGGAAGGAAGCGAGGGATTCAAAAATGAATTATTGGTGATGGCAGCCAAAAAAGAATGTCATTTCAGAGGCAGAGCAAGTTAATTTGATAAAAAACTACAAAGTATTACCAAATCTAGTAAAGACCAAATTCTTTTCTAGTAAGAGGTAATGGCTTTTGCCTTTTTTTTTGGCTAAAAATTTCACATGCATGAGCAATGTGGCTCAATGTGTGAAAGCCTTTGTTCTAACTGCTAAGCCGCGCAAAATTTCCAATTGTAATCGGATAACTGGACTTCCTTTAGAGGTTGAATTTGGGTGACCGTTGGCACTGTTAGTCTCAGCAGTCGTGTGCTGGCTCATTAAAACAGAAGACAGAAGCAGCGGCAGTAATAAAAGCAGCATGTACCACCAGCCCAAAACCCTCCCACATACCCTCCTCCACTCCTGTTCTGGCTGCTTTAACGATCGCTTCATCCTTTCCGGCACTTCTCTCAAAAAGTGTTAAAAGGTGCCAAATGTCAGCCAACCACAACAAAGACCCTAAACCAGACGGCCTTGAGATGAAAATAAGGCACATGCCAACGCAAACCATTGTGCACTTCCCGTCAATGGACAGTGGACTGAGAAAATGCAAACTGCTGTTTCTCTTGAAACAAAACATCATTGTTCATTTGTTTCACCAATAAGTACATTTTGCAAAGTTTCCTTTTTTTCACCTTTTTTCTATTTTTCTAAAATCGAAAAATAAAGTGACATACAGTGCTGCTTGAAAGTTTGTGAACCCCTTGCAGAATCTGTGAAAATGTAATTAACAAAATAACAGAGATCATACAAAATGCATGTTATTTTTTTATTTAGTACTGTCCTGAGTAAGATATTTTACATAAAAGATGTTTACATATAGTCCACAAGACAAAAAAATAGCTGAAATTATTAAAATAACCCCCTGCAAAAGTTTGTGAACCCTTGGTTCTTAATACTGTGTGTGGTTACCTGGATGATCTACGACTGTTTTTTTGTTTTGTGATGTTGTTCACGAGTCCCTTGTTTGTTCTGAACAGTTAAACTGAGCACTGTTCTTCAGAAAAATCCTCCATGTCCAGCAGATTCTGCAGTTTTCCAGCATCTTTTGCATATTTGAACCCATTCCAGCAGTGACTGTTTGATTCTGAGATCCATATTTTCACACAGAGGACAATTGAGGGACTCAAACACAACTTAAAAAAAGGTTCAAACATTCACTGATGCTCCAGATGGAAACACAATGCATTAAGAGCCGGGGGGTGAAAACTTTTGAACAGGATGAAGATGTCCAAATTTTTCTTATTTTGTAGAAATATAATTTTTTTTACATTTAGTACTGCCCTTCGGAAGTAACAGAAGATTCTTGCATGTTTCCCGGAAGACAAATTAAGTATTTCCTTCAGGAGCATCAGTGAATGTTTGAACTTTTTTTCTCACATTTTCACAGATTCTGCAAGAGGTTCACAAACTTTCAAGCAGCACTGTGTGTGTGTGTATATATATATATATATATATATACATACATACAGTCAAAAAAAAAATTTCAGAAACCAGATATAATTTTTTATATTTTTTTTACTAGTGGGTGCAGGACACTACAGTTAATTTATGTAAGTGAGGATCGAAAAATAAAGTAAACTTTGACATATTATACTCAAAAGTTCATCATACAGTGGACTACCAGTAAAACTGTTAAAAAAAAAATTTGGGACCAAACATTTTACACTTTGACCTGACCATGTTTTGTTACATACCTTTCTACCAAAGTTATCTATTATCAAGATGAAAGAGATTTTTTTAAATGGAAAAAATATTTAAAAGTTTTAGCTAAATTTTTGTTTTATTCAACTACACTGAAAAGTGACAGTCTGTCATTTAACAGATTAAAAATACAAGCTGTGACTGACAAAAAGAGAGAAGAGAGGTTTACATGTACAACCAATAAGTAAAGCAAAATGGTACCTTTGGTCTCCAAAACTCACTTTCCATTCTTTGTACCCCCTTCTCAAGAGGCACACACCTCCCCACCCACCTCCCTCCCTCCCTCCCTCCCTCCTGGTATAATATTATATTATTAAAAATGTGGAATCCCTGTAGTGCTTTGAGTGCTCATATGCCACGGCCAGTTCTCACACTTCAGATAAAACACGGACTCGAAGCCAGACGCAACCTAACTCAAACAGTGCCAAAGAAAACCCAGAGCTTGGAGACTCTCACAGATAAACAAATTGTACTTAAATTTAGAGCCCAGCACCCAAAGGGAGAGCATGAGACTTGGTAGTTTTAAAATCCAAAACAAATAACGGCCAAAGTCAAAAACGTTTCAGTAAGTACCATTAATTCTCAAGCTAATCCTGATTTTTAATGTCTATTCTTGTTTTCAGCTTTGTGACATTACCACCTGAATCATACAGTAGGTGGCAGACTTTCTACTTTTTAAAAGGCACATTCCACCAAAAATGAAAATTCTGTCATCATTTATTCTCCATCATGTCCTTCCAAACCTAACATGAATATTCATACTAAGAACTTTGCCACATCAAGGTCTGACGTCAATGAAACCAATCCTGGACAGAAGGCAAGAAAAAGTGACACTGAATTTTGGTCTGTTCCTCACATTAAAGTATGATAATGCTTGGTACATCAGTTATTTGGATCATTTTATTGAGTTTTTGTGTCCTTTTTAGAATTTGACAGCCCCGGGTCACTGTCTGCTTTCACTAAATAGAAAACAGCAGCTTGGAGATTTTTCCATATATTGCATTTGGAACAACAAAGAGAGTGAAAGATCTGAATGAGATGACTTACAGCATGTCAGGGCAGTTGTCTGGTTTGTCTAACAGTCCTCCCTCCATGACAAACCGCAGTACCTGCTCATTGGACATGCCCTGATAGGGTTGCTCAGCCAGGGTGGCTATTTCCCACAACACCACCCCAAAGGACCTGCAAGAAGAGAACAGATGAGAAAAGGTAGCAAAGATCTACACTGCGACCAAAGTGTCTACAAGATGCTGATTTTCTGTTTCCATTCTGAAGGAGTTCAGTTGAAAGCTCCCCGAAGACGTTTTGTCAAGACACGTCAATATTTTCATGAGAATGTGAGTGATGTGTGTTCTAATAATCTAAAACTTTCAAATTGGAGCAAGTTGTCATTATAATGAGTCAGCTGCTCATACAAATTATATAATATAATGTGGTTTGCTGATAATAAAGCTATTAAGTATGTAATAGAAATACCTTCAGTCGTGACTCAAGTAATGCTTTTTCTTTCGGGTTTTATTCTTATTATTTTTCTGTTGATAAGTGTTGTATATCTAAATTAGAAACAAAAGAGCTTCAAAGCCAGCAAAAAATAATCACAGGCTCCGTTCCAAAACCTAATGAGCTGCTTTGTGCTCTATTACGGCCTACATAGATTTAAAAAATGCTTTACATTAGGCAGCAGCTCAGTGTTATACACTGGACATTCCTCAACTGATTTTATAAAACACAAGGATTTGATAAAATCATACATTTAATTGCACTGAACTATATAACTATATCTGAACTCTATGTACTTTACAGTGCTGAATTAAATTTTCTTTTGTAATCTACACTGCAAAATTCACCATATTGAATTAATTTCTCACTGAGCTTGTCACTACAGTGTGCATTCTGGGGTCCCCCTGTTTTAGCCCACTTAAATATTGAGTGATGTTACATGAATTTTTTTTAAAATTCATAATATTAATATTCAATATGCATTTTCAGTAATATAATTTCCTTTAAAAAAAACATCCATGATTCAAATCACTTATCCTATATAGGGTAGAGGGGATGATGGAGCCAGTCCAACACAGAGCAAACAAAACAAAACAAATCAGAAAAAAAACAAAAACAGAACAGAAAAAAAAATAAATAAATAAACAAAACAAAACAGAAAATTACAAAACTAACCACTAATCAAGAACAAAACACAAACAGAACAAAACAAAAATTACAAAACAAAACACTAAAACAGAACAAAACAAAAATCACAAAACTAACCACTAAACAGAAAACATAAACATCACAAAACACTAAACTAAAACAGAACAAAACACACAAATAACAAAACAAAACCGAAAAATTACAAAACTAACCACTAACCAAGAACAAAACACAAACATCACAAAACAAAACACCAAACTAAAACAGAACAAAACACAAAAATCACAAAACAAAAAACACTAAACTAAAACAGAAGAAAACAAAAATTACAAAACTAACCACTAAACAGAACAAAAAAATTTACAAAAAACACTAAAACAGAACAAAACACAAATCACAAAGACTAAAACAGAACGAAACACAAAAATGACAAAACTAACCACTAAACAAAACAAAAAACGCTAAACTAAAAAAGAACGAAACACAAAAATTACAAAACAAAACACTAAACAAAACACAAACATCACAAAACAAAAAAACAAAGCACTAAACTAAAACAAAACTACTACAAAACAAAAAGCAAAAGCAAGACTTTTTTTTACTGTGCTAAATAAATCTAAATAAACTTAATTGTATTGTACTCATTGCAATGCATGTGCATGAAAAAAATGATGCTGCATCACTAGGGCTGAGCGATATGGCACAAAAAAAAAAAAAAAAAAATCTCTTTTCAAAAAATCTGTTTGACCGATTCTCAATTTTTAACTAGTCAACTTCAAAATGTAACTACAGCATGAATAAAGTAACTTTTTCGTTATTAACCCTCTAGTTAAAGAAAATTCTATTCTAAATGCACCACACATGAAGTTGTCAACATGATGTAAATGTTAAAGAAATCACTTGTTAAATATCTTTGCAGAAAAGATGCATGAACTACAACTACATCTTGTACAAACTTGTCTTATACAGATTATATGTTCAGAAATAATACAAAATCCTTTAAAAAAATTCTCAAAAGTCAAGGTAATTCAAATTCAAAATGACTGAAGGTATAACACCAGTAGACTATTAACTATACATGTTCTGTAAAAACAATGAACCGCTGCTTTCAGCCTGTCACCTGATGCTAACATGAAATATCTGACATATACAGTGGCTTGCAAAAGTATTCGGCCCCCTTGAACTTTTCCACATTTTGTCACATTACAGCCACAAACATGAATCAATTTTATTGGAATTCCACGTGAAAGACCAATACAAAGTGGTGTACACGTGAGAAGTGGAACGAAAATCATACATGATTCCAAACATTTTTTACAAATAAATAACTGAAAAGTGGGGTGTGCGTAATTATTCAGCCCCCTTTGGTCTGAGTGCAGTCAGTTGCCCATAGACATTGCCTGATGAGTGCTAATGACTAAATAGAGTGCACCTGTGTGTAATCTAATGTCAGTACAAATACAGCTGCTCTGTGACGGCCTCAGAGGTTGTCTAAGAGAATATTGGGAGCAACAACACCATGAAGTCCAAAGAACACACCAGACAGGTCAGGGATAAAGTTATTGAGAAATTTAAAGCAGGCTTAGGCTACAAAAAGATTTCCAAAGCCTTGAACATCCCACGGAGCACTGTTCAAGCGATCATTCAGAAATGGAAGGAGTATGGCACAACTGTAAACCTACCAAGACAAGGCCGTCCACCTAAACTCACAGGCCGAACAAGGAGAGCGCTGATCAGAAATGCAGCCAAGAGGCCCATGGTGACTCTTGGACGAGCTGCAGAGATCTACAGCTCAGGTGGGGAATCTGTCCATAGGACAACTATTAGTCGTGCACTGCACAAAGTTGGCCTTTATGGAAGAGTGGCAAGAAGAAAGCCATTGTTAACAGAAAACCATAAGAAGTCCCGTTTGCAGTTTGCCACAAGCCATGTGGGGGACACAGCAAACATGTGGAAGAGGGTGCTCTGGTCAGATGAGACCAAAATGGAACTTTTTGGCCAAAATGCAAAACGCTATGTGTGGCGGAAAACTAACACTGCACATCACTCTGAACACACCATCCCCACTGTCAAATATGGTGGTGGCAGCATCATGCTCTGGGGGTGCTTCTCTTCAGCAGGGACAGGGAAGCTGGTCAGAGTTGATGGGAAGATGGATGGAGCCAAATACAGGGCAATCTTGGAAGAAAACCTCTTGGAGTCTGCAAAAGACTTGAGACTGGGGCGGAGGTTCACCTTCCAGCAGGACAACGACCCTAAACATAAAGCCAGGGCAACAATGGAATGGTTTAAAACAAAACATATCCATGTGTTAGAATGGCCCAGTCAAAGTCCAGATCTAAATCCAATCGAGAATCTGTGGCAAGATCTGAAAACTGCTGTTCACAAACGCTGTCCATCTAATCTGACTGAGCTGGAGCTGTTTTGCAAAGAAGAATGGGCAAGGATTTCAGTCTCTAGATGTGCAAAGCTGGTAGAGACATACTCTAAAAGACTGGCAGCTGTAATTGCAGCAAAAGGTGGTTCTACAAAGTATTGACTCAGGGGGCTGAATAATTACGCACACCCCACTTTTCAGTTATTTATTTGTAAAAAATGTTTGGAATCATGTATGATTTTCGTTCCACTTCTCACGTGTACACCACTTTGTATTGGTCTTTCACGTGGAATTCCAATAAAATTGATTCATGTTTGTGGCTGTAATGTGACAAAATGTGGAAAAGTTCAAGGGGGCCGAATACTTTTGCAAGCCACTGTAGTATGGTCCTTCACAGAGCGCGTCACACGTGTGCGGTTAATCATGTGCGCCGACATGCGGCTGGATCATTCTTTTCTCTTTACTGTTATCATTGACATTCTCAAAGTATCTAATTCTAACATTTGGTAATATTTCTATTCAAAATCATGATTCCTCGATTCATCAAAAATAAAATCGTGGCAAAACATTAAATTCGAATTAATCTATAAAAAGGCATACAATTTAAAAAAAGTATATAAAAAGGTACAGAATTTTGAACAGAGCCTGAATGTAGGCCAAGCTGTGTCTATTCTATTATCCTGTGTGCCTCTTGATTCCAACCTAACATGCAACGGTATCTATAAGAAAGCCACTCCTCTGTTTTGACCTCTCCATTTTAACCAGCAATATGAATGTGAGGCATGACTGTCTGTCTGACAAATAGAAGACAGATGAATGTTCAGGAAATCTGTCTGAAATGATTCATTATTTTGACATTATTCATTATTTTGCACTTCCATTTGGTGGCACAAAAATTGCACACTTAGCCATGATATTCTGATTCTAATCTTAAACGCCACTGAAGATTTTTTGAAAATAAATTTGTAATTATTGGCGAAACACTACTCCTATGTCTGATCCTTGTGTAAAGTTTACCAGACATTCCTTATTATCAAGGCCTGACGGTGACCCTGTGCAGACATGAAAGGTGAACTGTTAGGGCAGACTCTCCAGACACCTGGAAGGAAACTTGAGCCCATTGTAATTAAGTTCAATCCTCTTCCTGAACAGGGAGTGCTTGATTCTGATCCTTAACAAAAGATTTAAGCGCAAACCTCCCAGCGAGTCCAAACAGCTACTTATCACGACACGGGAGGACAAATCAACTAAAGATTCCTTGAGGCTCTGGAATGCTGCTCATATCAGCCGCAGCTGTTGCCGTTTCCGGAAAAGCACAGTCTAGACTCCCCAAGGTTTTCTTTGAAAGTTTGTCAAATGAGACTAGCATATGAGGGAAATGTTTCTAGCTCATAAGGCGGCCGATGAGGCTTGATTGCCAGCTTCATTTGGAATATATGGAAAGATGTTTCTCCTCATTGCTTACCACATTAACGTATGCACCATGTAATGGAAAATGTGTGTTGAGCTGTGCGAGTGTGGTTTTCATTTCTCGTTCAGCTAGCGCAGGAACTGAAGTGGTCACTGGGGCGGTCTTTGCTCAAATACAGATGTCGCTCTGCAGCTGCAAAGACTAGACAGATGTACCCTGATATACTGCGCACTGTACATCACAGTTAATATCTGTATGTGTTTTTAACATCTTGCACACTCTGTTCTCTATAGAACACATGAAAGCTTACCAGACATCAGACATGGTGGTGAATACTCCATCTTTGAGGGACTCTGGAGACATCCAGCGCACAGGCAGCAGTCCCTTGCCTCCTTTCCTGTAGTAATCGGTCTCATAAATGTCCCGTGTCATGCCAAAATCTACAGATTGAGGATAAATGAGGTGAAATGACTAAAGTTTTACAGTTTTACTTGAGATTTAGCCAAATAAAATGAAGAACATTCACTGTATTTTCAGCAATTCATTACTGGTTCATTATGGAATAAAAATTGGAGATGTGCAGATGCATAATTCTTTTGAAATATTTGCCAGAATTTACTGCAAACTCTTTCATTTGTTGCTACAGTACACAATGGTTAAAACTAGGGATGCACGAAATTGGATTTTTGCCGATATGCCGATATTTTTCACCTCATTTGGCCGATACCGATGCCGATACCGATATATTTCCTTTTGTTTGGAAACAATACCAAGTCTCTCCTGTGCAGGAATTATAAGCAAAATATTTTTCATTTTGGTTAGTTTAACAAGAACTTATTTATTAGAATTAAAAAATAATGAAGGTTTTTTAACAGTACATTGAAGCTTTGAAAATAACTATAAACAAACTATATAAATCGCTGCATTTTTCCCCCAGAAAGATGCAGTGTTAACCCTAACATTTTATTTTAAGATTTAACATTTGTAGATGGTCTAAAGCAAAAGAGTTGTAACAATTCTGAAAATCTTTTAGAGCTCATGATTTGTCTAAAAAATAAAACATATTACACATTAATGAATAAATCAGTATATATAAAATTATTTAATTTACAGGTGTCATGTTTGTGATTTTTTTTTTCATGTAAGCTATAGCTTCTGACCATTAAATCAAAACATACTCATTTTATGATATCAATTATAGCTTTATTTAATCAAGAACAGTCTAAATGTTATTTGGGTAGGCTATTTTACTTTTAATTTAATTAGAAGTAGGCCAAGAGCGCCCCCCACAGATTAAATCTCTTTACCGAACGGGCATTAGGACCCGGGGGAGGCTGCCGCTGCACGTGCTATTACTGTTTACTCTATCACACACCGAATGCGTCATTCTGTACGTGCTTTCACAGTTTAAATGCAGCATCCAAAACAGTCAATCTAATCCTCATTCAGACAGAACTTTGCTTCAAGAATGAGCCACACTGCTGACATGATCTAATCACTAGCACACCCTGAGCACATGTGAGTTAATGTATTCCTCTTATCGGCAAGACATATCGGCATACGTTTTCATATCGGGCCGATGCAGATATTTACATTTAAAGCCATTATCGACCGATTCCGATATCTGTCCGATAATATCGTGCATCCCTAGTTAAAACAATACAAATCTTAAAATTTCAATGTTGCGACAGAGCTTTTTCTTCCGTATTGCAATCCAGGAGCTTGCAGTCGATTGTAATAAAGAAGCAGGTTTAAGCAGAAATATGATTGGAGAAGTCTGGTATACACCACCAGAGACAATGCATTGTTTCACTGGAAGATCCAGTTATGACATTTTGACTAAAGATTACAGTGTAAAAAAAAAAAGTAAAACATGAAACATGCATGTATGAATCATTCACAATCAATAACATGCATTTACAAATAGATTTCCAATTCATGCTAACTTAAAAAAAATTATGACAACTATTAAATATAACTGAATATAAATAATAAGTATTATTATTATACATAAAAATTGAACAATAACTAATACAGTGATGATATAGCACATTTTAGTATTTAATTTTGTTATGAAACAATGAGCAATAGAGCAAAATGTCAAAAGGAGTTAAATCTGAGGTGCAATTTGTCAACGCAGTATTTTTAAATTTAATAACTGTCTAATTATCAATATTTACTGTGAAATGCCATCAACTAAAGATAATTTACTGCTACAATATGCAAAAACCTTCTCTGAGAAGCTGTTCCTCAAAATTCATTCTTTTTAAAGCACTGCCACTAAAAAAAAACATAACTGAAAAAAATAGATTAACTAAAAGTTGGATGACTAATCCCTATTTTAAAGGATATCATATGTGAAACACAAGTTGAGAAAAGCAAATACATTTTTCCTCCCATTCATCACATACCACCAATTTTGACAATAAAATCCTCGGCCACCATGCAATTCCTTGCTGCCAAGTCTCTGTGAACAAATTTATTGGCGTTGAGGTAAGCCATGCCATCCGCGATCTCTCCTGCCATCTGAATCATCTTCTTCAATGGTGGCAAAGGCAAGCTGGAAGTGTTCTGAGGACGGAAGAGGAAGAGGAGAATGATACTGCCAGTTGCGCTAAAGCCCAGTGAGCCTTGTGCATTTCATGCTGAAGCTTTGCATCATACAATAGGAAACCAATTTGGAGCAGAGTTTCCCATGTGTGCATGGGAAAAACATTTAAAATCAGTCACTTACAAGGTTGCATTTTTCATTCAGGATACAGACTATGCACATCAAGACATCACACTAGATTTTGGAGTTGAAGTCTTGGAGGAGCTTATAGTCTAGAAACTGTCTCATTTAGGCACAGAAAATAGCAGTGGATGCAAGTGCAGATGATTAATTCTGATGAATGGAAATTGCTCAATTATGCATCAAAATTCTACTACACAGGTGGCGATTCTTAACTTGCTAGAATTTAGAATAGCAGTTAAAAATTCAGTCTGATTAGACAAATATTTGATCAGCGATGTGAAGATGTCACATGCACGCCTGTATTCACCTCAGCGGATCGAAGCGAGCGCAAATAACTCTTCAGATCCCCTCGTGTCATCAGCTCCATGATCACCAGGGTGGGCTGACCCTGCGAAACTACACCCATCAGACGCACCTAAACCAATCACAAACGACATCAGAGGAACCCACCGGTTAAAAGTCAATATTATTATAGCAGTTTACACCAGTACTGCCAATATTTAAAGCATCAGATGAGGTTTGTCATATGTTCTCTGACTAACCACATGGTGACAGTTGAACTCCTTCATCACAGAGGCTTCATTGAGGAACTCGATGCGCTCGTGCAAGCTAGCCGATTCGTTGACCGTTTTAATGGCCACCCTGGTTTCCGGCTCATCTTTGACCACACCTTTGGCGATGCCCTCGTACACCATACCAAAGGAGCCTTGTCCAAGCTCTCGGCTCATGGTGATCTTCTCTCGCTCCACTTCCCATTCGTCCGGCACATACACTGTAAAACAAAGTACAGAGTTACAAATCTACTGCATATTTACGAAAACAATAAGTCAAGTCGATTTTGCCCTTGACTGAATACTCACTTTCTGCTGCGCTGAAGTACTCTGGGTTAACGGATGCATAAAGGACTCCGTTTCCAAGCCTGTCACTGTTTCTGTGGATTCCAGATAGAATTTGTTATATATGGAAGCAGCAGGAAACAATTTAAGATAATTTCCTGATTTTTAATATTACAGTATCTGGAGTGTCTCAGATAGGTGCATTTTGTCTGTAGAGGCATATGCTGTTAAAATTTATTATGAGAACATGGTGTGTAGATGTGTTAAAACTGGTACCGTCTCTTGTTCATATAGATTAAAACCCCTCCAGCGATGGCAAAAATCAGCAAAACCGGGATGATTAGGAGGTACAGGTATTGCTCATAACTTGATTCTTGAGGGTACAAGAAGAAAACATTTGAAAACCCGATAATTCAACAAATTTCCATCTAAATTCTTATATTTTTGAAGTTGAAAGGAATGAAAATCATTGTAAACTTACTTTCAACCTGATTCACATAGAAAGCTATCAGTTCCGTCCATGACCCGTTTCCAGCGAGAGACGTAGCCCGCACACGGGCAGAATAGTTCCCATGTCCCAAGTTGGAGAGTTTCACTCCTTTGTGCTCTCTGTAGTGTTGACGGGATACACACTCATGCTTCTCAGTCTATAGTAGAAAAAGAAACACAAAAATATACTTTTAAATCAATGTAAAAAAACAAACCATAAATCATTCAGTAGTTGACAAACTAGTTAACAAGTACTGCTAAAATGCAGTGCTTTGTCAGTGCTATGATGATCTTTCTTTAATGCAGGTATATAAATATATTTTTAATTTATTATTTAAAATATATATTGAATTTAACTACATTATGAAAATATAAAATGTATTATAAATACCAAATATACAGGGTGGGCCATTTATATGGATACACCGTAATAACATGGGAATGGTTGGTGATATTAAAGTCCTGTTTGTGGCACATTAGTATATGTGA